>BACB01005694.1:0-51235 GCA_000338015.2 Ganoderma multipileum BCRC 37180 | reverse complement strand
TCTCCATGCAGAAGCTTTATTCTACAGAGACCATCTCTCCTCGGTCCAAGGGAAAGCGGTTCCGATTCATTACGGCGTTTGGGAAGGGCAGACCGAATGGGGCTCGCGAACTGCGATCTCGATCATGCAGTGGGGAGGCTTGCCATACTTCGGAACGATCAAGGGGACCGAGAACGATGGAACGGAAGTCAAGTGAGTACATCTCTTGCAGTTGGATTGAGTCGAGTCGAAATTGTCTCTCCATAGGGAGGCCATCCTTAAAGCATTTCAAACATTGCATATGACGGCCAAGGTGGCGCATGACAACTTCTCAAGGACGCCCCAAGACATCCTGCATATCCTGTATGATGAACAGCTAGAGCGGGCGTTCATTGTCGATTTCAGCCGCGCCATCCTCGAACACGAGTGCAAACTGCGGATGTCGCTGCTTGAAGAATATGCGTCTATGCCACCGGATACGATGTTTGGTTGCGAAGAACTACTGGCGATTTCCCACCGAGTCGGCATGATGAAGTCCGGACCTTGTGCGTTCTTGATAATCAGTGTCAGTCGTCGAAACCTTTTCTGATGATGAAGTCATTGCAGACAAAGAGGACCCAGCGATGGTCAAACGCGTGAAGGAATTTGATGAACAATACAGTCGTGTCAACTTGAAGAATGCTAGCGAGAAGGAGGGTGATAGTGATTCTAACCCAATGCGGCAGCCTGAGGAGGCTGTTGATATGAGGACGGCAGGTGGGAGAGAGGAGACGCGCAAAGAATGAGTCGTCCCTACAGAGCGGAGAGTGCGAGTACGAGAGAGGTACCCACATGGGGAAAAGAGCGGGATGATGGTGGGAAGAGGGTAAACGCGTAAAGTGTACTTACGTAGCGGCGGGAGCTGGTATGACATTGATAGTCCGATTGGATGCAGTGTGTACAGAGTACTAGTTGTCAGTACCTAGGCCTGTGGCTGACGGTATCAAGGAAACGCCGAGCTCATACCTATAAGTAGGGACGCACGGTCCGATGCAACACCCTCCGATGTCTATGTCCCGGACACAACCCGGACAGCACCTTGATTAGATGAGCATATAAGAGATAAGTATAGAGAGCGGCGCAAAACGAATCAAAATCGGAAGGCATTGTGTTCAACTGAGGCTAGGACGCGAATTCCGCTCCTGGCGACGCCTCGTCGCTTTCCTTTCAAGGAACTTGGTCTATGCTCCTGATTCAACTTTTCGTACATTTATGGGCGCAGCCCTAAGCTCATACATGCACTTATAAGCTAGCACATGCAGCGAAACCTGTGGTCAGGAATTTTCGCTTGTTTTTTCGCGCCGACACAATGCACCGAGACGCGCATGGCCATCAATTTCGGAAACAGACGCTCACCTTGCGCTCACCCCACCTTCTCACCCGACTGCCATCTCCCTTCTTGCTCTCTCTCCATTTATGACACATCTGTATTCGAAATACGGTATTCAGGCTCAAAATCAGCTGGCCAAGCACACTTCCATGCTTGCTGTATATAATTGCCTCTCATGAATTGCCAAGATTGATGACTACGCCGAAGGAATCAAACTGATGCGCAGCGGTCGTGTCGAGAACGTTCAAGGTCTGTACTCCGTTCGTTACGGGCCTGTTGTCAAAGGTCATTGGTATTCAATCCATTTTATATCAAGCATAGTCTCCGTTCGTTACGGGCCTGTTGTCAAAGGTCATTGGTATTCAATCCATTTTATATCAAGCATAGTCCTCCTCTTATTCTACTCCTTTTTTATCCCACGTCTCCTCCGGCCGATCTCAGTTATATCACGGAATTTGAAGTCTGCTTTCACTGTGACGTTACCTTTCCTATATATGCGTTGGTTTATCCAGTTCACTGACGAATCTCCCCTCATAGCATTTTCGCCGGCCCTAATACGCGTGGTTCTCATCTCATGGTTGCGGCCTGGTTGCGGAACACTCGGAGCGAGGCGCAGGCACACGTTGTCTTTTCGCATCCCCCACCGCCCATACCTTTCATGGGCCGTGGCGCTTCGGCTTCATGGCACGATGCATATAAGCACCCCGTAGGTTCGGCATCATTCGTACGCCTTCTCTGGTACGCATACATGTTTCTTACTTGTCGCTCTTTGAACGCTAGTCCGCCCTAAAGTTGAAACTGGGTCTTATCCTCATCCTCATCCAAACTCCTCGACCAACTAGGCAAGATGCTGCTCGCCACATTCCACCGGGTCTTCCGTCCCGTCACCGCTCCATTCGAATCGGAGCAATCGCGCGAGCGCGACCCGCTTGCTGGGCTTTTCGTCGGCCCCCGCCTGTGCGAGCATAATAAAGACGATGCCCATAGTGACAAAGGGGGAAGTTCGAACGGTGGTGACTTCTCCGTCAATAGTGTTCGCGTCAGCCTCGACTCAGATAACACCCCGCTCTTGGCGCAAAAGCATTCAAATCACTCTTCACAACCCTCTACGTCGTCGAGGACAACGACCACCGCCGTCACCGTCAATGGCGAGATCCTTCACGCAGGTCCATC
The DNA here is from genome assembly GCA_000338015.2 of Ganoderma multipileum BCRC 37180. Classification (NCBI taxonomy): domain Eukaryota; kingdom Fungi; phylum Basidiomycota; class Agaricomycetes; order Polyporales; family Polyporaceae; genus Ganoderma; species Ganoderma multipileum. The sequence goes on along the minus strand of BACB01005694.1, from coordinate 48,714 downwards.
ACACGTTTACTGGAAGACACCACATGCAGGTTCGAGTACTTTCTTAGGCTCGCAGCGGCCGAGCGGCGAAGCGGGCGCCGCGAACGCGAACTCCGTCAACTATGCGAGTATGGATTCCCACGCACCGACTTCGCCCATACTCTGGGGTTCACATTCAATTAGCCGGTCAGTATCCTCGCCTTCGTTGCTATCCCCGCCTCCCAACGCCCTCAGCATGCGGGAGTACAAGCCGTCATCCCTAGGGCGACGAAGCTCGCGATCGCTCAGGCTTCCCAGAGACTCCCTCTCCGCCTCGGAGGACTCGGACGCAGAGAGCACCCGCTCTCTACGCGATGAACCTCCTACCCTCCCGAAGCAGCTGTCCCCGATTCATGAGCAGCAAGTCCCATTTCCGCCTCATAGAAAGCTGTCCACGGACAGCGTACGGACACCGGATTCCACCCGGACATTCGACAGGATTAGTGAGCACTCCCTTCGTCACCCTTCCTCGTGCACCACTTGACTTCATATACACCGCCCTGCGAACGGCGAATCCAGCCACCCATTCCACGCACAGCGCCTTCATCAATCGCCCGCTGAAGCGCTCCGTCAGCCAGACGTCCACCAGCACGCACTTGTCATCCCTCCCTACCCCCGCTCCCCCGGTCATACCTCCACTTGACCTGCGTCCAAACTTCCAGGCGGCGATGGGCGTCCCGCAGAGCCGCCAATCGCCAATAACGCTGCAGGCCCCCACCCCGCGCAAGTCGCGCCTGCCCGCACCGACGCTCCCCACCGTCATCGGCAGCCCGCGCCAGATGAACGTGAACATGGTGTCCGTGATATACGAGGACGGTGCGTCCGCGAGCCCGAGCGCGCGCTCGAGCGCGTACGCGACCGCCCCCGCATCGCCCAACACGCCCACCGCGGAGTCGGAGGAACGCCTCCCGCTCGACGGCCTCGCGGACCTCTTCGTCGACCCGGACGACATCAAGACGAACCCCAGCAGAGGCTCCGCGGATACCACTGGGACGGTGAGCACCGACGCCACGCCCAGGCAGCGCCCGCATCCCGCTAGCCCCTCCTCGCCGCTGTCTGCCGACTCGGACTCAAACACGCGGTCGAACAGCCGCACGGTGCCGCGCCCGCAGAACCCAGTCCCGCCCAGCACGCACTCGCACTTCGGGACCCCGCGCAACTCAGACCCTGGAGCCACCGCGCGGCTGCTCCCGCTCCCGCGCTCGCCGTCGGAGTCCTCCTCATTCCTCGAGCACTGGAACCAACGCTGGCTCAAGAGCATGTCGTTTGGCTCTGCACAGTTCGCGCACCCCCCGCCTGCCCCTGCCCGCGCGAATAGAGGGAGGGAGAGGGAAGTGACGCATGCGTGCGTGCTGTTCTGGGCCGGGTTCATCGCGCCGTGGTGCTGGCTCATTGGCGGCTGGCTGCTCTCGCGCGAGGGCGACGCGTTCGAGCCTGTGGGTCAGGGCCCATCTTTGCTCCCGCTCTGGCATAGGCATCGGCGGGGCGCTAGTAGGGGAAAGCACGTCGCAGTCGACCGCGAGGACCACCAGCATGCGGGGGGCGTGTCCTGCGGCGGCGGTGCACATGAATTCGGAGAGAAGAAGAGGATGAAGGCGAGCTCTTGGTATCCGCTCATCGCCCCGTCCGTGGAGTCCCTCGCCCCGTCGACACACAGCCATGGCTCTGTGCACAAAGTGAGGAGGCACTTACACGGGCATGATTCGCGCAGGGTGGATCCATGGATAGCGAGATGCCGCGTTGCGGCGATGGTGAGTGGGGTGCTCATTTTCGCGGGCTTCGTGGTGGCGATGGTGTTCGCCGTGGGTGTTCGTGTTCGTGCTTGACACAGCTTTATGGTGTTGTTGATTCGCCTGGACAGTGCCATGCTGCGCGGACGGTCTACTGGCAGGTCGATCGCTATATTGTATTGATAATTTTTGTACCTACGACACGTTGAATACTGCATGCTCCGGCTGTCCAGTGCTGACGTCGAGCACTATGCTTTTCTCGCATGTTTCTATACGGCGATGAAGCACTTGAACGACTCTGCTTGCCCTGCAGCAGTCCACAGAGGTATGCTAACATCCAACTTTATGTTGTTGACATCCTGAATCGCACGAGCAAGGAAGCTGCATTCAGTGGGTGTGCCTCCAGCGTGCCCTGGCACGGATCCTGGCCCGAAACAGCATCCCACTATCGGCATGTTTTTATTACCGGAGCGCCGCAAGCCTTCCTTCCTGGCACACGTTCATATCGGTGCGTACATGTGAAAATGAACGTCTTCGTTCCGGGTAGACACTGCACACCACGATGGTCGTCACGCGACGATGGCTTACAACAACGACCGCCGAGTCCCGTATCTGCTGCTCACGAATTCGTGAAGCTCTTTCGCTGTCAGGCAAGGCGCATTAGTCTCAGGTACGGAAACGGATACAACGCGATTGTCGCGACTCACCGAATATCCCCGGCTTCTCCTGCGGGATCAGGTGCCCCGACTCCAATATACGCTTATGAGACGAGTTGGCCGGGCGCTGCCACACCGCACGCCACCTCTGCACCGAGTCCCTGTGACCCAAACCAAACCAACATCAGCTGCGACCTCTACACTCAGGACAAAGGGAGTTGGGTACGTACATCGGGTCGAGTTTGGCGGCGACGAGCCAGCGGAGCTCGATGCGCATGTCGAGCGTTGGGAGCAGCTCGAACGACTCGAATGTCGCGCGCTCCTCCGCGAAGCACTGCGCTTCCTGCACCCCCGGCATCTTCAGGCGCACCTGCCCATCCGGCGCGGCGTGCAACGCACACTCCACGTACACGGCGAGCGCAGCGGGGTCCCAGGCCGCGAAGAACGGCGTCGAGGCGAACATCTGGAGTGCTTCCTCGCTGGAGGGGATTCGGGGACCGGGGGAGTGAGCCGCGGAAGTCGGGTGGGATGGAGCGGGGCCAAAGTAGGACTCACCGGGAGGTCCATCCATCGCGCCGCTGTACCGCGCCGTTGACGAGACCCTGGATTGGGGGGCACGTCGTAGGTGCCCGGAGATGGATGGGGCGGACCATCGCCTCGACGAGGAACAGGCGCTCGAACAAGGCGGGCACCTCTATCGCGGCGCGCACGCTGGAAGAGGGCTCATATCAGCCACACAGTCGCTCAGGATGGGGACGAGAACCCTTATGTACATCGAAGCGCCGCCAAAGGAGTGTCCGACGGGGAGAAGGCGGCGATCTACGATGCCGTGCTTTTTCCGCGACTCGGCCTCGGTGTCCGCCAGGCGAGGAAGATGCGTCGGGAGTGGCGCAGAGGATGCAGATGGCGGGAGGTAGTGCAGAAGAAAGTGCAGGATATCGCGACTGTTATCACGCCAGTCGACTGGAACAGCGAAGTCACGCATTAGAGTTGCTGTTCAGGTTGAAGACCGAAAGTACTGACAGATGCCGCCGAGGTTGGCGCTGTTGAGCAAGCAGGCGTCGCCGTGGTTTGCTGCCTCCCAAGCCCAGATCTCGTCAACCTGGTAGTTTGCGCTACCACCGTAGTCCGCGATCAGCCGCTGAAGCCCCGGCTCCCAAGTCTGCTCGGCGTGTAAGTAAAGCGCGAGTGTAACAGCGTCAACAAAATCAGCTATGGTGCCATTTCGATGCGGGGTAGGGGTGCGCAGCCCACCTCCTTCGGAAACCCGTTCGGATGCGAGAGGAACAGCGTTGTGCCATTCCCCGTCCCCTTGAGCCCCTTCCGGACGTATCGGTTGACGCAGTTCCACAGTGGCCGATCGTTGGGCGGTAGCGAGTCGAAGTCCCCCTTCCATTGCCTTTCCTTGGTGTACAGGATGTCGCCGACCGTCTTGCGCACGGCCGCACGGAACTCATCCTTGTTCGGCGTCCATTTTGGAAGGGCTGGCACGGGGAAGTATGGGGTCTCCCGGGGATACGCTGCGGGGACGAGGTGCGTCGAGAGCGTGTACCATTCGTCGAGGAGCGACGTCCGGGGCGGGGACGGCAGGGCGGGCATTGTGGTAGTCATCGTTGGGGTGTCGAAGGGCGCGAGAGGGCGTGGGTTGCAGGACGGGAGATCGAGATGCGGGGGAGGGGGAAACGTCAGTGCGTTCGGGTCGAACGCCTCATGTGGGCCCCACGGCGACTCAATGAGTCCATCGGATTTCCTGGATGACATGTCTATAATGCCTCGAGTTAGTAGCGCGTGTCGTATCCCAATCCAGAGGGAGGGAAATGGTCGCGAGAAGCGGAAGGCCGTGCAAAGTCTACTTGTGTATCTGAGAAGTTGAAGAAAGGACAGCATGAGCGGTGCTACCACAAACGTTTAAACTCTAGAGGCGCACCGGTTACTTGTCGTCCCGGTGTGCCGTCGTGAACGAACGTGAATGAAAGCTTGATGAAAGCTGACAAACTCGAAACCATCCACGTCGTTGCTGGCTGAGCGCTGAGCGCTGAGCAGTGAGCGCTGCTGACTCGGATGATCTCAAGAGGCACAGCACTGCCACAGCGGGTCGTCTGACCACCGTTTGTGAAAACTTGGTGAAAAACTACACCATGTTGTAAGTTAAGTACTTGGCACCTGCGCGCCCACCATGTTGACACCATCAGACGAGCCTAATGCATAAACAGGCCTTCAAGGAAGTAAGTACCACCGTTATCCATCTTCTTCTACAATTTGTTGTCGAGGCTGGGCCTCGGATACTGCTTGTTCTAACATGGCCAGCTTGGTGCTCAATGTTCATGAACATTCAAACGTTATGAAGACGCGCTCGTGCTCATGCTCTACAAACTAAATTTCTCCTTGCATGTTGCTGCACGCGAGAAAAGGGCGCGTCCGACACCCATGGCCAGGTTACAAACACGGCGGGTGGAGGTCTAGCACGCCAAGTGCTCGGACGACCAACCTAATTGCGCATGCCCTACGTGACCTCGCCTTGGAACAGTACTAGTTGGGTGACAGGTGGGGCCATCGGATCCGAAATATTCGGGTTCTGGTGATTGTTAAGCCCCCCACAAAAGCTTGTAAGTTCTGCAATATACGCAATACCGTTCGCAAGGTCATACTACATAATGCAAGTACTTGACTTACCACTTGTCCCCGTTACGTAACCAATTGGGACCGTGGGCGACTCGGAGTTTCCCTGCGGGCTGGGCTTGCCGCTTGTTCAAGTTGAGTTGCTGCAGCCTGCAGCTGCCCAAACGGGCACGATTGACTTCTGGCACGTCCTAGCTTACTGCGTCGAATACTCTCCCCCAATGCAGGATCTGTCTGACAACGCCCCCCTGCATCCCATCGGTTCCCGCAGACGCAGAGGTCCCAACAGCGTTGTCTCTGGCTGGAACATTGACGAGCGCCCTCGACTTGAAGTCGGCTGGGGCACTAATGTTGTTGACTGGGGCGTTCTTGACGGTGACTGGGACATTGATCGCGGGGGGGTTGGTGACTGGGGTGCAGCGACGGGGCCAGGTGTGCCAGAGTTCCTGTCCCGCCCAGTGTACGCCCATATCCCAAGGCAACCTTCCTCCTCGTCCTTATCGTCCTCTTCATATCGGCGCCGGACGCGGCTGCAAGGCGCTGCTCGACGACCTGAACGCTTGCAAGGCCAACAACCCAAAGCCGATCGAACTGCCCCCGGTGGAGCTCCCCGCGCCCGGCCTGCCTCAGCGCAGGGTTACGCGCGTATCGACAACTCGCTATCCATTTCGAACATCGTCCTCGGTGCGTCTGATCATTTTCGTTGGTTATATGCTCTTACGGGGCTTCAGGTGATGGCTCGGGCGGCACGAGGGTGTTCAAAGGCTTGTTCAAAGGCCGCGTCGTCGCCGTCAAACGCATGCTCTCCCATTTCGTCGTAATCGTGATGCGCGAACTGGAGATTCTCCGGCGGTCCGACAGCCACCCAAACATCGTCCGGTACTTCTACGACACGAGCGACGCCAACTTCCAGTATATCGCGCTCGAGCTGTGTCCCGCGACCCTCGCGGACGTCATCGAGAAACCCGCCCAGTTCTCCGACATCGCCGCCGTGTTCAAGCCCAAACGCGCCCTGCGTGAGATCACTGCAGGGCTGCAACATCTCCACACACTGAGGATCGTCCACCGCGACATCAAGCCCCAGAACATTCTGGTGTCGGAGGCACAAGCGGGATCATACCGGATGCTCGTCTCGGACTTCGGCCTATGCAAACAACTCGAACACGACCGAATGAGCTACACCTCGACTACGCACGGGGCTGGGACGATCGGCTGGCGCGCGCCCGAGGTGCTTCGCGGGCGGGTGAAGCTGGACGGGACAGGCGCCGGCGGGTCGACGTCGTCGCAGCGGCCGTCAGTCGGCACTAGTCCTATCGCTGACGTGTGGAACGCATGGAGCCTGACGCGGAAGACGCAGATGGTGGACGTGTTTGCCTTGGGATGCGTATACTTCTACGTACTAACGGAAGGATTCCATCCGTTTGGGGCCTGGGTGGAGGTGGAGTCAAATATTCTGAAGAACGCGAAGACTCTGGGAAGGCTGGAGCATCAGCCGGTGGCCGTGGAACTGATCAAGAGGATGCTAAGCTCTAGGGCGGAGAACAGGTGCGTCTTCCAAGAGTCTACTGCTCTACCTATCCGTGTCTCCCGCGATCGCAAGTTGACCTTGTTTATTTGCAACTCTCCAGGCCGAACACGGCTGTCTGCTTGCTGCACCCCTTCTTCTGGGATGCGGACAAGCGACTGACGTTCCTCCAGGACGTGTCAGATCGGTTCCAGAACATTTCGGATGATTCGCTCGCGGAGCTCGAGAACGGCAGCCAACAAGTGGTGGGTGGACGCGGCGACTGGCTCGCAGAGCTCCACTCGGAGTTCAGCACCCATTTCGAGAGGAGGAGGAGATACGATGGCCAATCCGTGCGGGATCTGCTCCGCATTCTGCGGAATGCGGTGCGTCCAATTCCTGCCTTTATTCTTGTTCTGAACTGAACCGCGTCTGATGATGGCCTGTGCGCGAACCCAGTGTCATCACCGCAATGAACTCCCGGATAATGTGAAAGCGCAGCTAGGAGAATCATCAGAAACTCTCCTGGATTACTTCACATACAGGTTTCCAAGGCTGTTCCTCCACGTGTATAATGTGGTTTCGTCCTCTGCCCTCCGCACCGAGCCGACTTTCCGACGCTACTTCTCACCCAGATCCTAGAGTTATCCCTCATTCAACGCATCGACCCTGCATACGTATTCATACCAGTCAGTTTCTTTCGTTTCGTCTCGTCTGGAATGGCACCCTGCATCTGTCCTATATCCTCTTACCAGTCGTGTATTTGTCTTTGCTGCGTCTGTATCGCTTTACTCTATTGCTATCTTGGTGTTTCTGTGTTGCTGTGACACTATTTTGTTTACGCTCAAAGTCGTTATTACCTTGAGGAAGTCGTACTATTCGATACCTCGATCTATGTTTTACGGTTTTGGGAGCGGGCTCGAAGTGTACACATCTGAGCTGATCTGACGATTCTGACCTAGTGTTGAAAATAAATGAAGTTCATTATTCGATTGTTATTCGGATGAGAACAATAAGAATATTGTAAGCTTGAATATAATCCCGGCAGCCGCCGACGACTTGCCACGCGAGCCTCGCAACGTCACCCACCGTCCTCGACGACCTATCGTAGTACCTCACACAGTGTTCTAGGTGAAGCGTTTCCCATTCAGTCTCAGGCTATCTCAGACGGTAGCTTGCTTGGGTCAAGACAGGTCATGGGCCATATCTGAGATAAAACTTTCTTAAACCCGGTCTGTCGCGTGGAGCCATTCCCGACTCATCCTTCTCCTCATGCGGAGGCATTGAGGATGATATCTTTGTTGGGAATTGACAACGGAACAAGATGCGCCAGACGGACATGTCGTGTGGTATAGAATTGGGACCCTCCAGAAGTACTGACAGGCTCTCCGTATTTGCAGACCCCATGCACCTGGCGATCGTCATAAAAGCCGCAAGCTCGCTCGCTCGAATATCTGCGCAGGCCTTGATCTGAAAAATGGTGAGTCTTTGCAATATATTCCTGGAGATGCCTAGTAATCAAGCAGGGACACGTCCTTTCTCGCTTGCAGATCACACCCGAGAGCCTTAATGCTGCGTAAAGGGGACCTTAGGGGTTATTGTATTCGTCATCGACGGTGCTACCAGCATTCGTCGCGTTCATCACTCTTCACATCTACCACCTCAATGGAGCCGCAATCTGACCAAGAGCCCGCCCCGGGAGCTGAGGACGTGCCGTCGTACTATCGAGAAGTCATCCCAATACGCCCATGGGACCCGCTGGCTCCGATGCCAGAGGGCTGGGGGCCCCCACCGACAACGTTGATTATACTACGGCAAACACCTCGACCCCCGCTTTCTCCCAGGCGAACCACTCTCTTTATCGACGCTGTTCTTGGTGTGTCTGATAGCTTTTGTGGGCAACCCGTTATATGCGCTAACCCATCGTCAGGGAGGGGTTCATACGGCACAATGGTGTTCAGGGGCTCGTTCGAAGGTCGCACCGTCGCCGTCAAGCGCGCTCAACTAGACTATGTCACCCTCATCTCGCGCGAGGTGCACGCCGTGCAGGTTTCCCGCGGCCATCCGAACGTCATGCCATACTACCACCACGAGACGGACTACGACTTCCTGTACATCGCACAGGAGGTGTGCCGCGCGACTCTAGCTAACGTCTTCCGTCGTCCCGATGAGTTTCGTGACGTCGTCGACGCACTCGCGCTCGACCCCAAGCCTGCCCTCCGGCCGATCACTGAGGGCCTGCGCCATCTCCACACTCTAGGCCTCATTCACCGCGACATCAAGCCAGAGAACATCCTGTTGGCGCTGCCTGGGGACGAGAATGAGAACACGGGATTTCGGTGGCTCATCTCTGATTTCGGGCTGCGCAAGAAGTACGAGTTTAACCGGAAGGCCTCTCATTTCGACTCCTCAGTGCCGGATATGGCCATACACTCGCTCGGCTGGCGTGCGCCCGAGGTCATTCGGCAGAAAATGGAGTACGACGACCCGGACGTCGAAGCGCAGTCACCGGATGGCAGCGACGGCACTAGTGCTAGCGATTCGAGCGCACTGGGGACGTCGACGGGCAAGGTGACAAAGTCGGCCGACATCTTTGTGCTAGGTTGCCTCTATTATTACGTGCTGACACAGGGATTCCATCCGTTTGGACATGTGTTAGAGCGGGAGGCATGTATTCTGACAAACGCTCCGGAGTTTGAGGGTTTGGAGGAAATAGGAGAGGAGGCCAGGGAGGCTATGACTCTGATCAAAAGGATGCTGAGTCCCGATCCAGATTCACGGTACGCTTCCTCCTTGATTTTATCGTATCATCTGTCGCAATTTGACCATGAACATGTTCATGCTGCAGGCCGGACGCAAGCGCATGTCTGATGCACCCGTACTTCTGGGACGATGGTCAGCGAATGGCATTTCTTCTGCACGCCTGGGAGCCGTTCAGGACGACGCCCCGAGACCAGGATCTGAATCGATGCGACTTCGAAGAGGGCGACCTGGAGGTCCTAGGTCCTGATCGGTACTCGCGGCTGGACGAGCTTTTCATCGAGCATCTAGACGAGTTCCGGAAGTGCGATGGAAAGTCAGTACAAGATGTGTTTAACGCGCTGAGACTCCTGAGAGTGAGGCACGTGGCATTTCTACCTGCCTCCGTAGGGAACGGAACAGGATCTGATCTGGCACGTTGTAAATCGTAGCAATAGCACGGCTCTCAGTACCTCCAAGTAGATCCGCGCTCTGTTGACCCGAAGCCACAATGCATGTGTTCTCCTATTGCGCTATAATTAGGCGGGCAATTTGCGAGCTAGTATTCTGCTGTTACATAAGGTACTTCGTTCGACAAGCAATCAGTCGATTACGGGGCGCGCGTATATTCTGGCCTTTGCGTTGCCAAAAGACGACTGTACTTACAAGTTACCTGCAGGCATTGTGAAAGGGCTCTACGCCGTGCGGTGCGCGGTGCAGAGTTACTCCACGATAAGTCGGCATGGCAAAACATCAAGCCGCAGGGACCATTGTTGGCTTGATCGCATGCAAACGCTGTCCCAGAAAACAGCGGCACTCCGAACTGCATTATTCGACCATGGGAGGGGGTCGTAATAAGACACGGGTTACATTATAAGATACAGATGTAGGCGAGTTCCATGCAAACATTTCAGTCAATGACAGCAATGACAGAGGAGGATGTCAAGAGAGAGAAGGCACGAAGACGGCAGACAATGACAGCAGGGTATGGCGAGAGATGCAGTACCAACACATAAACATACAGGAGCCCGGATGACAGTCGCAGTTCTAATTGAGAGTTCCGCGACACTTTGCGGATCCGCAAAGGCAAGGTATCTTGTCCTGTTCAATAGGGAAGTGATAATCTGTGTAACACCGAAAAATAATCAGCGTTAGCCAGCCACGGCAATGGGTCCGAGAGACGTACCATAGGTGATCTCACTACCAAGCTCAATGTCTTGCTTTGCGTAGATCACAATCTTCTTCTCCCCGCTGATTGTGATAATCTTCGCAGTGCAATTAGGGTCACATGAATGGTTGATTAGACGACTGTGCAAAAGCTTAGTGTTAGTGATGCTAACTCCTCATCCAGAGGTACAGTCAATGCGGACGTACCCAAGGTTACCCTTCTTCGTCGCATCCACCACCAGGTCCTCGTCGATACGGAAGAGGTAGCTGCTACCAATACCCTGCCGCTCGTATGCCTTCTCGCGCTTGTCTGCGACCTGCGCGCGGATGACTTCGCCGACGTACTCGATGACAAGGTCCCCGCGGTTGATCTTCTCCATCGCGTACAAGCCCCAGTCGTGGATGGGCGACCGGGCAAAGCGCAGATGCTTCTTCCGTGTCTGCAGCTGGTTGTACTTGACAGAGTCCGGTGCGGCAGCCTCGCCTTTCGACAGGGCCATCGCGCGCTGGACCTGGTTGATCTCTTCCAGACCCTGTGCCCGCCGACGCGCGTTCGCACGATTTGAACGGGAGGATGCGACCGCGGGCTTTGGAGGCGGAGCTTGCTCGGCTTCTGTCGCGATTGTGGTGGTCATACCGCGGAGCGCGTACTGTGCGACGTACGCCGACTTCTCCGTGTGCGAGATCTTGTAGTACCCTTCCGTCCGCGCAGATCCAGTGAGGTGTTTGCGGAAGAGCGCAGCCACATCAGCTTCCGTCTCAGGCTCAAGCTCGTCTTCTGATGGGGCAGATTTGCCATAGAGCATGCGCTCCAGCGCGAGCTTCGCGAAGTACATATCCTCCTCGTCCTCGCAAATGCCTTCGGCGATTGGATCGATGATAGCGGTTGGAGGGAGCGGAATCGGGGCAGCAGTTGGAGAAACGGGCGGGGAAGGGGTGAGAACAAAGGGAGTCGTGACATGCACCTGGTCGACAGCGGGAGGCTCGAATGGTAATGCCTCGGGAAGGACTTCGTGGACGAGTTCTCCTTCGAAGACAGCGGTGTCTCTGACGCCTTGCACGACCTCGGTAACGGCGGTCTTCTTGGACTTCTTCGTCCGGACAGGCACGATGTCGTTCTCGAAGACTTGCACCTGCTGTGACTTCACCTTCTTCTTGACTGGAATCTCGACCTCGCTGGCCTCCGACATCGCGCGTTTGCGCTGCTTCGTAGGTTCCGGAACGACCACGACAGGGACCTCCTGCTCGTCCTCGGACTCGATGACCTTCTCCTCGACGATGACCTTTTTGGACTTCTTGAGCTTTTTCTTCGGCCTCTCCGCTACCACCTCTTCCTCTGCAACAACTGCTTCCGCTGGGGCAAGTGGCTCTTCCCGTGGTCGTTTCTTCTTGGTGCGAAACGAGAGCCCACGAAGCGCGTCCCTGTCCAAGTACTTCGACTCATGGTCTGCAGTCTCGGGAACATGGCCGTCGACAGCTGCCTCTACACGCAAGCCCTTCTTCGCACGCTCCTCAGCAACGCGTTTCCGAACCTGCGACGCAACGATACGCTCCACAATGTCCTTCTCTAACCTCGTCCGGAGCTCTTGACGCAGTTGCTTCTCCGCTTGCTCGAGAAGTTCACCATCGGTCCACTCCGTCTTGTGAGCGGTCGGAATGTGGGTAGGGGCAGTCCGAACGGTGACGGTGACGGCGTGGTGTGCGAGCTTCCGACCAATCCCGTTGAAAACCATCGCAGCGCGGTGCGCAGTCTCTCGGTCTTTGAAGGTCACGTACCAGCTGTGGCGGTCGCGGAGGATCTATAGTAAGGTCACAAACAGCCTTTGTGAGCACACCCTAAACAAAATGGAAATAAATCCACGACGCACCTTGTCGTATTGGAACCCAACCATGAAGATCTCCACGTCCCTCTCATCCACACTCGCCACATGCCCGTCGATCGCGATGTGGTCGAACCCGTTCTTCGCTAGCTCCGCCTTGATCACATCGTAGTCGATCTTCTTCTTGGCCCGCCCGAACTGCGGCCGCCGCGACACTGGCGATGGCGAGCGTGAAGGCACAAACGGCATCGGCGACGGCGTGTCCACCGCGGCCGGCCCAAACTGCGGAGGCAGCACGGGCCCTGCCTCAATGCCGTTCGGAAAGAGGTGGATCGGTGGTCGGATGTTCGCGGGGGGCACCGCGCGGAGGACGTGCACGTTGTTGCGTGCGCGAAACGGAGCAGTTGGCGGTGCTGGTCTCCGAACCCGCGCAGGACCGTTCCGAGGGCCAGTCGGCGTACCGTTAGGCAGTGGGCTCACCTTGCCGTGGTCTGCGGGGGAGCTTACCATCGACATTGGCGTGAGCCCTTGCGGACGCATGGGTAGGTGCGCGTTGGGCGGGAGCGATCCTGGAACCCTGTGTTGGCCGAGTTGTCGGTTGTTGTGGGGTCCGCCGTCTCGGAGCGTCGTCCGCCATGGGTTGTTGGCGTGCACCGGCGTCTGGCTTGCGCTCGACGTCGGGGTTGGCTTTAGATGCTTCTCCTTCTCCTTCTCCCGCCTCTGCTTCTCCCTTGCGCGCCTGTCTAGCTCTCCGAGGACTGCCTTGAGCACCTTGCCCTCGCCATCAAACACCACCTTCAGCTCCTCGCCCTCACCCTCAGCGACTCCGGGTACCGCGATGTTCAGCTTCTTCTGATGCTCGGCGGCAACGCACTTCTTGGCCTCCTCGTGTGATGCATACTTGATGAAAACGATCCCGAGCAACCCACCACTCGACTTGTCGAGTTGAGGCTCAAAGGATATGATTGTACCGTGCATTCCAAAACGTTGTCGGAGATGATGCTTCGGAATGAGCGGCGAAATGCCTTGCACCAGAACGCTTGTTGGCGGCGGCGGTCCAGTAGAGTTCGCATCGAACTAATTTTACACTCTTCTCAGGCTGGATCGCGGCGATAAGGAATGCATACGACGTACCTCATACTTGCACTGTACGAGCTCCGTTCTCGCAGGCCGTAACGACGGCAGCCGCTTCATCTTGGGCTCCTTCCTCGGATCTCGCACGATGGCCTCATGCTCGCCCTCGATGACCTCTCCACCATACCGCAAGATAATCTCCTTCCCCTTCCCTTTCCCTCGCACACGCGGTTCATCTCCCTGATCCATTCCTTTCTCCCGCAGCTTCTCCGCGAGCGCCCGGTACTGCCCCTCCCGATCCTTGTCGATCGCGTAGTCGAACAGCACCTTCCAGTTCTTGCCTGGAGGGAACTCGGACGGTTCTGGTGGCCATGGCGGTGGTGGTGGGAGAGAGTACAATTGAGGCGATGGCGGTCGGGGAGGCGGGGGCTCGCTCGGCGGTTGCGGAATAGGTGGACTTGGGGCTCGATGCGCGCGAGGCCCCGTAGGAATATGCGAGTGTAGGCGCCCGTGCGGCTGAGCCGAATACACGCCTGTGAACGGATCTCGTCTTGGGCCTGTTGGTGGCAGCCGGACGGCGGATGTCGAAGGAATAGGGGGAGGAATATCTGGGGGAAGTGGTGGTGGTGATGACGGCGGAAGTGGGACAGAAGATGACGACGGTAGAGGCGGAGGGCCCAAGGGGGGCGGAGGAGGTGGAGGCGGTGACAGAGGCGGCGGCGGAGGGGCAGAAGAAGAGGGTGGTGGCGGCGGCGGAGGTTCAGATGGCGGCGGTGGGGGTTCAGAAGGCGGAGGCGGAGGGGGTGGGGGCTCATTGGAAGGTGGTGGAGGTGGCGGAGGCTCCGTGGAAGGAGGCGGAGGGGGCGGAGGTTCGGTCGTAGGTGGAGGCGGAGGGGGTGGAGGCTCAGACGGCGGCGGGGGTGGCGGGGGCGCCGGGCTCGACGGCGGAGGCGCGAACGCCTTCAACCGTGGCGATGTCGGGGGTTGTGGCCCGTCGCTGTTGGTGGAGCGTAATGAGGAAGAAGACGCACTGGGTCTGAGCTTGAAGGATATAGTAGTATGCCTTGCATTCAGCGCCGTCGTCGGCGCCTGTGGAAGGGCAGCCCTACTGGGTCCTGCGCCGTTGGGTTGTGCCTGTAAACGATGAAAAACTCCATGAGCTTACGCTTCTATCTGTAGCCCGACGAGAGGGCACCTACACCACTGGAACTGCCCTGATGAGCCCAACCAACTTCAACTTGTTTGCCCTTGAATGCCGAGGGCCCGTTGGGTGGTGCGGCAGCGGGCCCCGTTGGGATGCCAGCGTGGCCATTCACGTACGGTTTCCCTCCTCGACCTCTTGCTCCAGCTTGGCCATTGAGAAGGCTGCGAGGACCAGTGGGCGGAGTCGCTCCTATCCGAGAGGATGAGGACGCGTTGGAGGGGTTTGAGGATGAGGAGGCCGAGGCCGCCGCTGCGGCAGATCCATGGAGGGAATTTAACAATGCCCGCGGTGCTCGCGGCGGTGCCTTGCCCGACATCGACGAGCACGGGGCGAGAGCGGGAAGGGGGAGGGAGGACAGTCAGAGGGACGTGGATGAGGTGGTGGTCGTGGGTCAAGCAGCATCGCCCTGCGACTTCGCGCCTCGGGCGACAACTTGGACCACTGTGGCCTTGTTTCGCCCGACGACCATCCTTTTCTCGACTTTTCGCTCATTCACTCATGAAATACGCACACATTCGATTGTTCCCGCTCCTCTTACTCGGACACACATGCAAGACGTTTGGCACCGCACCACATGTCGTAAAATTGTTTAACACCGAAATACCCAACCGTCGGCCACCTACATCCTCCCCACCCTACATTGCAACATGCTGCCCAAACCCATCGTTCCGCCGTCAATCTGCAGGACTTAACCGGTCCTTCCAAGGACGTTCCAGTGATAAGACTTCGGGTTTGCATATTGTGCGGCGGGTGAAGTTGCTTGTTTCCGCGGTTACGAGGGTGGCCCCGGTCCACAAGTACCCGAGCATTCATTGAACGTCGATGAGAGAGCGGAAAGCCCAGAAGAGAGCATCAGCATCGAGAACAGGGGGAAGGGATGTCGACGGTGCTTGGGGGTGGTGAGTCATTGCCAGAGAGGCGCAAACTGGTTCAGCGGAGATCAAGGTGCCCCTATCGGAGTTTTAAGCTATAATCTCAGCGATTTACTTCAGATCTTACCGTTGTTAAGGGAGATTAGATCAGATTGCTTCAATCGATGTAGTACAGTAGCACTGCATCGATGCCAGTGACTCCTGCTCGAACTTTTATACAACTTCCATTGACTCACAGGCACCCATCTTATACCACCCAGATACCACCTCACTCATCCTGAGACTCGACAATCGCCATGACTTTAGACGTGCTGCACTTCATCGACAGCAAGGGGGGAAACGCCCAGGAGATCAGGGAGTCCCAAAGGAAACGAGGACTCTCCGTCGAGATCGTCGACGAGGTCATTCAGATGTATGCTGACTGGGTAAAGCGTATGATTCTATCGTTCTTTATCGCGTGTAGATATCGCTGATACCGTGTGACAGTCGACTTCGAGGCGAATAACCTCGCAAAGTCGGTAAATACAGTGCAGAAGGAGATAGCAGCCAAGAAGAAGGTGCATCCTCCGCCTGTGTCTTTCGAGTCCGCAATTGCACCGTGTTGACCCCAGAGTTCAGGCGAAAGAAAATGCGGATGAGCTCGTCGCGAAGAAAAAAGACATTGACGCGCAGGTGGTCGCAAAACGGAATGAAGCCAAGGACGTTGAGGCGAAGATGCGCCAAAGGGCCTCAACAGTTGGCAACATCGTTGCCAAGGGCGTACCAGTCAGCTTGACCGAGGTATGTCACTCGTAGCTGCAGAGGAACTGTGTGCAAAGATCGCGGTTTTGAAGAGGGTAGTAGGATGACAACAAGACGCTCAAAACATGGGTTCCTGAGGGTAAGAACGTAGAGAAGAAGGCGGATATCATGCCTCACCATGAAGTGCTTCTCCGGCTTGACGCCATGGACCTAGAACGAGGTACGTTATGCCAACTGTCATAAATAACCTAATGTGGACCTCCAGTGCAGGCGCGAAGATCACCGGCCACCGAGGGTACTTCCTGACCAACGACGGCATCGACCTCAACCAAGCGCTCATCTCGTACGGCCTCGACTTCCTCCGCAAACAAGGCTATAAGAAGATCCAGCCGCCGTTCATGATGAACAAGGACGTCATGGGCAAGACCGCGCAGCTCGAGCAGTTCGACGAGGAGCTCTACAAAGTCATCGCCGCCGAGGACGAGAAGTACCTCATCGCGACCTCGGAGCAGCCCATCTCCGCCTACCACTCAGACGAGTGGTTCGACTCGCCCGAGACGCAGCTCCCCATCAAGTACGCTGGCTACTCGACGTGCTTCCGCAAGGAGGCGGGCTCGGCAGGGCGCGACATGTGGGGTATCTTCCGTGTGCACCAGTTCGAGAAAGTGGAGCAGTTCTGCATCACAGAGCCCGAGAAGAGCTGGGAGGTGTTCGACGCGATGGTCGCGAATTCGGAGGCGTTCTACCAGAGTCTCGGTATTCCCTACCGGGTCGTCGCGATCGTTTCTGGCGCGCTCAATCTCGCGGCGTCGCAGAAGTACGACCTCGAGGCGTGGTTCCCCTTCCAGGGTCAATACAAGGAGCTCGTGTCGTGTTCGAATTGCACGGACTACCGTGAGTCGCGTAGATGTAAGTAGGCTCGGTGAACACAAGCTGATATCTGTTCCAGAGAGCCGAAGACTTGAAGTCCGTTGTGGTCTGAAGACTAAGGACCAGACGCGCAAGGTCTATGTCCACATGCTGAACGGCACGCTCTGCGCAACGGAGCGCGCGCTTTGCTGCCTCGTCGAAAACTACCAGACCCCAGAGGTGAGACCTTGGATCTAAGCTCATCTTCTTTTGTTCATGTGATCTTCAAATTCAGGGTCTTGTCGTTCCCGAAGTTCTCCGGCCATACATGCAAGGTCGCGAATTCCTGCCATGGGTCAAGGAACTGCCGAAGAATCTCCAACGCAAACAAGCCTAGATCGCATTTCAGCCTTTAGGGCTGTAGCACTGTTGTCCTAGATGAATTCGTATGCTTGTGTACCGTGTAGTGATGCAGTATTCCTTCGTGTTGTAATACATTGTCTGCAAAAAAAAGCTATATGTCTCACAAGGCGAAATCTGCACATGCACGTGCGATGGAATGTGTCTCATAGACCGTGGCAGCTTTCGACAACTCTTCAAGGTATACGATACACCAATTGCAGTGTAAGGACACACTCGTAGCGTTTCGTACATTTTCTGTCCTACCAGGGAGCGAGGTGGGAGCTTTGTCGGCAGCGCGCGGAAAGTGAATCGCCCTAAGCAGCCACCTTACATGGTCTTCGCGTCGCTACGTGTGCAGATAGACGCATTGGTTACTGTCATATCCACGAAGGCCAGCAGAAATGGCACGTACCTCACTCTCAGTGCGTTGAACACATCTTGTACTGACTTCCCATCGTACTTTCGGAACTCGTCCAGATGCTCGATGAAAAGCTCGTCCAGCCGCGAGTACCGATCAGGACCGAGGACCTCGAAGTGGCCCTCTTCGCATGTGACGGAGTCCGGCCTGCAGGGTCAAAAGATTCACGGTCAGCTCGCAGCGCACGAAGAGATGATAAAATTGAGGTCGAAGCGCACCGTGTATCTGGGTCGGGACTCAGCATCCTTTTGATCAACGTCAAAGCCTCCTCGCCCTCGTCTCCCAATTCCTCCAAACCCTCCAACTCCGGCGCGTTTTTCAGAATGTTTCGCTCCCGCACATACAGACCTCCGAACGCATGGAGCCGCCCCCGCGTGAGCACGTAGTAGTAAAGGCACCCCAGCGCAAAGATATCGACCGCCTTCGTCAGCCAGCCCGTCACCGTGGAGGCAACTTCCGCGCTCCAGTTCCTGTTATCACCCGCCGGGAACTCCGGCGGGGCCTCCGGGTCGTCATACTCCGGTTCCTCGCGGATGAGCTCGGGCGCACGCCAGCCCAGCGTGTGGGCTTGGATCCATGCTCTCGAGGTCGGGAAGCGGAGGCGCTTCCGGTTGTACTCATACTTTTTGCGGAGCCCGAAGTCCGAGAGAAGCCACCGAAGCCCGGACCCTGCTTGAGTGTTCTCGTCCACAGGCGCCATGAGAATGTTCTGTGGCTTGACGTCGCGGTGGATGATGTTGAGCGTGTGCAGATAGTGCAGCCCAGCAGTGATCTGGCGGAGAGTGGCCTTAGGCTCGAGTGCAAGTGCGTCGACAGCGTCGCGGAACTCGTCTGGACGATCGAAGACGTCGGCCAGCGTCGTAGGGCAGAGTTCGAACGCGATGTAGAGATGGTCGTAGTCTGTCTCGTGGTAGTAGTACTGCATGACGTTCGGATGGCCCCCGGCGGCCTGGAGGTTGTTCACATCGCGCGAGATGAGGGTGACGAAGTCGAGGATGGTGCGTTTGACGGCGACGGTACGACCCTCGAACGAGCCCTTGCGCACCGCCGTGCCGTACGAGCCCTTCCCTGAAGACGGGTGAGCGCATAAAGCGGGCTAAAACAAGCAGAAATACCAAGAAGAGTGTCTCGAAAGTGAGCTATCCGCCCAGGGGGAAGCGGGGGCATAGCTGGTTGGCATACGACCAACATTGTCGGTTCGAACTCCTCTTCTGCACGATACGACGGTGGCTCTTTAGCTCCCGGGGCGCGCTGTTGGTCGGAGGGCGGATCCATTAAGGTAATGGACGTGGAGGGTGATGAGTACTTGCGATGGGGCGGCGAGCGGCTTCGATGGTGATTATAACAACCCCTGACGCATCCATCCAAGTTTACCCGACAAGGTTCTCGAGCCCGCGTTACCTGCAAGTGTGATTAAGGGGCTTCTTCGACATCTATTGCAACCACTCACTTAGGTAACGAAGTCTTCATGCGACGACTAAGTATGCTTTTAGAACCATCGTCAAGTGCACAGTGTCTAAACGTGCAAGAGCCAGTTAGTACTCTAGTCGGAGCTTGAGCCTCGGGTCGCATTCTTCGCCTCAAAAAGGTTTTCCATCTTGCTTGTCCGCGTATCCACCGCCAAATGCATCGTTCTCGGTGCCGCCACCTGGTGAGTAAGGGAGAGAAAGGGAGAGGCAGGAGTAGTCAGAAAAGGTCCTAGATCGGGTTTGGCTCGGATGTGATTCTATCCGGCCACAAACTTTGAGTTGCCGCCTGAGATGACTCGAAGGTAAAGGAGAGACGACAAGTACACGTAGGACGCTGTGTGTGGGGCCGTACTAAGGGCAATCATCCGGCTCAAGTGACAAGCTTAGGGAGGAGAGATGAGGCGAGGACAAGATGGCGTTTGTCAAGCAGTGCGCTGGCAAGTTTGTAATCGCATTGTTATTCCTATGACAGGAATAACAACTGCCTATTACTGGATTATAATGGACATTTACGATCGTTTACTATCCTGGAGTTTAAGCGCTGGTCAGGAGAACATCTCTACCACAACTACACCTTCCTCCTCACCTTGAGCTTTACCCCTTTATACCCTTCCGCACTCACACCGTGATAGATTCGCTGCAATCTCGCGCGTTGGCCGATGAGCAGTTGCTCCTCGTTAGCAATGCCTGGCGACGGCGTACGAACACTTTCAAGGCCGTAACGCGCACGGCGAATAAGTTCAACAAGAAGACGGTCGCCGTCAAGCACTCAGGCTCTTTCCGTCCTTACGAAGCCAGCGCCAACGAGGAGAAGACCCCCAACCGTATTTACCCTGACGGAGAGGAAGAACTCTCAGGTATCGGCCCCCTTCGCTGCTCCGAAGTGTTGAAGATTGTTCGCAGACGGGAGGGGAGGGACGACCTCCAAAAGCGGGTTGGGATGCTGATGGTGCCAAATCCTGGAGAACGCTTGTCGGAGGCAAAGACGGTCAACCGCTTGCTGATGGCTGTCTACGACGTGCTAGAAGGTCCGTTCCATTTATTTTTTCTATTTCCGAGCCTCCGGGACCGCTGACGGTGTTTCCAGTGCACCGGACGCGGAACGTTCTCCACCGCAATATATGCGCCTCCAACATCCCTGTCATGCATCCCCATCGGGCGGGGGTCGAAGAACCCAAGGTCATGCGTAACGTGCCTCTCTTCATCGAGGACGTTGTGCGTGCGGTAGCTAGGTCCCTACTCCGTTTTGCTGTCCGTGCTTCGCACGCCAACTGCATGTTACAAAGACCTATCCAGGAGCGTCGAGCTTGCTGCATGTTGATCGACATGGATCGTTTGTCCCTCTTCGATCCTGCTGGGCCTCCACTTCCTACTGAGGAGCTCGAATATCGTGTGTTGAGCTCACGCCGTTTCACTGGCATAACATACGCTCAAAGCAGCTATAGAGGACGCCCATGTTCACTTCCAGGCCCGCTTGCGTTGGGAGCCTTGTCATCTCTGCCGTATCCATCAAGGCGAAGGGTATGCCTGAACTCACTGGCGATGCGCTGGCCCGTTATAACATGGTCCACGGACCCGCGCGCTATGACAAGTATCCGCCGGAGCTCACCGTCGACGATGCCAAACAGCACGGCTTCACGCCGCCGCCGATCCACGACTACATATGGTTCGAGTCGAATATCAAGTATGTTCATCGCCCCGAACACGACGTCGAGTCCGTCTTCTGGACCATGCTTTACGCCCTTCTCCTCGTCAAGCCTGCAGACGGCAAACCAGAAAAATACGCCTCGGCCGCTTTCAGTGAAATATGGGGTCCCCTTCATTCGCACTCTATCAAGGAAGATTCCAAGAACGACGGCCGCAACATTATCTTTGACCAACGCGGCTCAACGTGGATCGACGCTTTCGATGGGTGCATGAGAGACGTTGCGGTAATGCTCTGCGACATCGGTATCCAAGTGGCGACCGAATGGGCTCTCTGGGAGGACTCGGCGACCGCGCCTGACCACCTCCACGAGGCCGTCCAACGCATCATCCTCCAGTACTTGGTCGACCACTGGGACGACGACGTTGCGCTTCTCCCTGGCCAGACGCGATCCACGAAGGTGCGGCCGTCGGGCGGTTGGAGTCGTTCACCCGAGCCCGAGCGCATGCATGGACAATCTGGCAGCCATCAACTCACAGACGCGAAGACTTGCAGCACAGGCGAAGTTGCGGACACCGAATCGAATTCGGCGCATCACCCGATCTTGGGAGCGTCGTCCTTCGAAAAGCAGCATCACTGTGACGACCCAGTAGTTTCTGGGCCGTCCATCGTCGCAGATCCGTCCAAGTACCCAAGCGAGGATGACGATGAGCCGCCACACAAGCGTAGGAGGGGCCCCGATGAGCCAGGAAGGATTTCGGGAGATGACAGTCGCGCAGGTGGCGAGACTGAAGCTTCGTGTTATTGAGAGTATCTTCTGGGCAGGTTTTCGCATGCTCCTACAATTCTTTCACTCGAGTTCGGCATGACACGGATGAGTCCTCAGATGGCCACTGGCAAATATGAAACCTTTTCCCTTGACACAGTCGTACAGTACAAGGCGGCGATTTAATAGTCAGAACCCATGGTCAAAAAAGGTCGCTGTGAATCAGAACCTAAGTGAGTAACTTGTGCCCGGGAAGATTGTCCAGCATGTCGCAGACAGGGACAGTGGCAATATGGGAAGCGGAGCCCAGGTAGAAAAGTCAGCTTAGACGCCCCCGTGCTCGTCTGCACGCGACGCCGACTGCCTCCAGGTCCGAACGCGCCTCATCCTTCTACATCTGTTGTGCATCGCATGTATGACTATGTGCTTTCCCTCCCTACTAGCTATTCCCCAACGAACTAAGGCCTTAAGCAAGCATGTGCTGCTCTGTACTCGCTGGCGTAGCGGTGCGACCTGCCTTGGTGCCTGTTCCGAGTCGCTTTGATCAGCCGGACATTGGACTTCAAGTTATCCAGAACCTCTCGCATACTTATCTCTCGTTCCATCAAGAGAACCAGAACAATTGCGAGGAGGGTTGGGGCTCGTAGTTTCGTCGATGTGGAGTGGCCGTTGGAATACGTCACGGATGCCGAGGCTGTGATCATACAGCACAGTGACAGCGTGCCAGGGAATGCCGTCAGATCCCTTGTACCAGGCATACAGTGTATATGTCGGGCAAAAGGTCGTATAAACATAGGTGAGTCTTGATTTTTGCCGAGATTTCAAGTTCGTCTGCGGAAGATAGGCGGCAGCAATGCATGTTGACAGATAGACGGACGCAGAAGAGAAGGATCAATGTTCTGCCAGTGGAGGGTTCTTCTTGAACTCAAACCAAAACTTCTGTGCACAGGTACGCTAGCGCTCTTGCGAACGCTATTCATTGCTCTGACGCCCAGAGGAGGATACGACAACGTGCCGTTGTGGACATTATTTTGTTTACAGTAATCTCCGGGTACGTTCACTATGCACCGCTCTTGACTCAAGGTTAACCACCGATCACAGCGCATACAGCCATGCGCAGCTCTGGGACCGTGACGCCTCGCAGCATGGAGACTTTTGAACGGTAACGTCAACGGCATCCGACTTGTGGTTCGCGTCTATCTTGCCATCCGGTGTCCTTGCCACGGTCCCATGGCGGGGGCTGTGTGAGAATGGTAAGTAGTGTAAGAAGCCGTTCCTCGGCGCATCTTCCGATGAAACGAACATCCTGACCTGCGAGTTGCCCGACAGAGTCGCGAAAGAACCCTCAAGCGCGGAGCGATCCGACCCAGTGGCAGAAGCATTCCGATCATCATCACTCAATGCGGTCCCTTATAGTGCCCATGGGTGCGTCGTCCGCATCCTCCTTGACGACGTCCGCATTCCCCAGTCTCTGCTGCGTCTGCAGCCGCGATGCATTTTCTCGCTCTCGTCTCCGTGTGCGCGGCCTCCGCCCTCGGGGTTAGCGCAATTTCCTGGACCGCCACACCCTTTAATCCCGCGTCTGTCCCGCTCGCCGTAAGATCACCATACCTCTCCGCATGGCTCCCTCAAGGTGGTGGTAATGCGCTCAATGACGCCTGGCCGCAGTTTTGGAGTGGAAAGGTGAGCCATTCCCACCTCATCGTGGACCACCTCATCATAGAACTGAGCTCATGAGGCATTAGAGCATCTTAGGCTGGGCAGGATTCGCGAAGGTTGATGGATCGGCGTACGTCTGGATGGGTACTCCGGCGGTGGCCAACACCACGTTTAGCAAAGCTACTCAGAAGAGTTTGAAGGTAAGTGCGCACAGGCTTGCTTCTTGGGTGCATTCACGTTGACCAAAGTTCTAGTGGGCATCGACCCAGAGCGTCTTTGTCATGGCGGCCGGGCCAGTAGATCTCACCATTACATTTCTTAGCCCTGTCGAGGTAGGAGATACAGAACCTTTCTTCTCCGTATATCACATCTCATCGTTCGTACCTAGCCCAGCGATCCTGTGAATCAATCTCTCCCCTTGTCATATTACTCCATCTCCGCGGCACCGAACGACGGGAAATCGCACGAAGTTCAAGTCTATGTCGATATCAGTGGAGAATGGGTGACCGGGACGAGCAATCCCCTCATCAGCTGGTCCACCACGGCAGCGGACGTCATAACACATCAAGTGCAGATTGCGAACCAATCCGCGTTCTCAGAGGTCAATGATCGGATACAAGGTAAATCGCCTCCTACCTTAGCGCGTCAGCCCTGTTCACGAGGGATCACGCAGATGGAGCTGTGTATCATTCAACGTTGAACGTACGCCGAGCGCTGCTTCGTGCTCCGTGTAAAGGCTGACCATCCCGCCACGACAGGTTTCTGGAACTACATATCAAACTGGCCAGGACATCCTCGTCCGAGCCCAGTTCATCAACAACGGCGTGCTCACCAACGGCCAGGACAACAATTTCCGGCCCACCTCAACCAACTGGCCGATCTTCGCCTTCGCTCACGACTTCGGGACCATTACGGGTCCGGCGGCCGCTGTAGTGTACTCCATCGGGCATGCGCGCAAGAACGCGGTGCAGTACATCACGCTGAACAATGGGCGGCAGGTCCAGAGCCCGTACTTTTGGACTCGTTTCTCGACCATGGCCGATGCGGTCGGTACTCTGCGGTACCATCGGAGGCGTCAAGACTTATGTTTTGCTCACTCTAGATTTCCACATTCTTGAAAGACTACAACAACGCGCTTGTCCGAGCGAACCAATTCGACAGTTCGATCAGCAAGGACGCGAACAAAGTGTCTTCTGACTACGCCTCGCTAGTCGCGCTGTCGATCCGGCAAACGTTTGGCGCCATCGAGATCACCGTTCCGCAACGCAGCGATGGGTCTTTCGATACGTCGAACATGCTTACTTTCATGAAACGTATGTTGTCCTTCTTCTCTGTATCCTTCGCCTATTTACCACCTATCTGCCGGATGTTTAGAGATCTCGGGGGATAATGTATGTTCCAAATGCTGGCTCGTTCGTCCCTGGCCGAGACTGACAATGCGATAGACCGTGAATACCGTGGACGTCATCTACCCGTCGTGGCCTCTCTTCCTTTACACGAACCCGGCCATCGCCAAGTCATTGATCATGCCGCTCCTCCAATACCAAACGTCTAGGCAGTACCCCAACCTGTGGTGTGTGCACGACATGGGTCAGTCAGGGTGGTTCCTTGCAAGTCCCGGTGATGAATTGACCGTGCCCCGTGCTGTAGGAGCCCACTATCCGAATGCTACTGGGCATAACGATGGTAAAGTGAAACTCCAAAGTGGATGCGGGTCGCACCATTATTCACATGACACACAGGGCAAGACTTGAAGATGCCAATAGAAGGTATGAACTATGCATGCACCAAGTATCATCGTGATTATTTACTTACTCACGAGCTAGAAAGCGGCAACATGGTCATTATGGCCCTCAGCTATACCCAGTGGACGAATGATGTTTCCATACTCCAAACCTATGTCAGTGTTTATCTGAACATCTGACAGAGAAACCTTGGGCTAATGATCTGCCCGATGGCTGGCTATAGTTCAGTATCCTGGACCAGTGGACTCAGTTCCTCCTCACGGATTCGTTGATTCCTCAGAATCAGCTCAGCTCGGACGTCTTTGCAGGCGCGCTGGCCAACCAGACCAACCTCGCGATCAAGGGCATCGTCGGGATACAAGCAATGGCCGAGATTGCCAGGATAACGGGAAATACCGCCAAGTATTCGAACTACAGCGTACGTAAATCCTATTTACTTCTATATCTCGGACGATGATGTCAATCCTTGATTCAGGCGACGGCAGCATCGTACGTCCAGCAGTGGCAGAAATTGGCGACGTCTGGCTCGCATCTTACGCTTTCGGTATGTTCCTTTGTCATCATCTATGTCTTCAGTCTTGATGATACTAACGACTTCGCATACCAATTTCAACAGTATGGCGATAGCTCCGGGTTTGTCGTTACCAAGATTGCTACATGACCTCTCTAGTTCTCACTTGTTTGATCTTGATCAGCTGGGGTCTGACGTACAATCTGTACGCCGACAAACTCCTTGGAACAAATGTCTTCCCAAGTTCGGTGTACGATATGCGTGCGTGCTCATGCTTGTGTCCTCACGTTCCTCCCGGCTGACACATGGGATGATCCCAGAAACGAACTGGTACAATGGGAAGACTGGTGAGTAGCTGACGGAACCGCAACGTTCCCTTCCTTTCTGAACACAATGGACAGAAACCTACGGGTTGGTCCTCGACACGCGGCACACCTACACAAAGTCTGGTGAGACTCCTAAAGGCTCCTTAGTTCGCAATTGCTTTTGGCTCACACTCTTTACCCTTTCTGCTATTGTGTAGACTGGTCGATCTGGACGGCAGCGACAATGACGAAGAGCGAGGTCCGAGACCAGATCATTGGTGCCGTCGTGAAGTACGCGTCCGATGGGAAGAACAACCTTCCCCTCAGCGACTGGTACGACACCGACAGTGGCACCCAGATGAGCACCGCCAACAACTTCGCTCGCCCTGTTGTCGGCGGCCATCTCGCCCTGGTGCGCTTACTCGAATGTTCTGCGCGCCGTTCCGCACTTAACATGTCCATCCACATAGCTTGCACTGGAGAGGGCGCCGAACATTTCGAACCCGGCCCCAGTCGGAACTGGATCAGGCATCCCGACCACTTCGAGTAGCGGTCCCAAGCCGACGTCTGGCTCCATGCCCAGGTGCCAGGACACTACTACCGCCGTTTCATTTGCCCTTACTATAGCTTTTTGTGCTCTCGGCTTTATGGACTCCTTGCTATGACGGCTGTTCTTAACATCCCTGTCAATTCTTGGGCCTAGGACTGTATTAGGACTTTTTCCCGGTTTATTTGGAGACAATGTTATTACCACATATGCGTTATTGCGTATCTTTATGGGACACATGAAGTTTCGTCGTTGTGGGTAATGCTCAAGTACTTGCTTTGACGACGTGGCCCCCTCACGGTGACGCGCTCGCGTAGTACAGACAACTTGGGAAGAGAGGAACATCTACATTCTTTTTACCTACGACAGATGAGGTTCCGGATTGTACAGTATGTAAGTGTTTCGACTTCACCTAATAATAAGTTCGGCCGTCGACCAAATAGCAGCACAGCGATGCGATACAAATACAGCAATGAGGAATAAACAACCAAGCTGATGAGAGGGGCGAGGGATGCACGATAGATGGATGTAGTGATAGGTTCAGGATATCAGATATGAGGTGCTGGGGAAGACAGACGAGATGCAGGAAATGAGCGTTTGAGTGCGGATGTAGGACGAATGCGAGAAGTCTGAGACAAGCACGAGCACGAAATCCTAGTCTTTGAGCTCATAGTACGATCGGAACATCGACTCGGTGCGGAGGACAGAGGACGCAATGACGCCATGGACGTGGAGGAACAGCTTTGGGAACCGGCGCGTGAAGTACGCCAGGAAGCCCTCTGGCATCGTCCCCAGCAGCCGCTTCACATTGTCCGGGAGGTCCTGATAATGGTGTTTCTAGAGTGACACATCGACCACATCAGACGCTATTCGATACCACGGAGCCAAGAAGCAAGTTAAGGACAGGACGCACCTTATTTCGGAGCGCGCGAAGCAGATCCTGTACAGACTTGCCGTCGTACTTCCGGAACTTGCCCAGGTTCTCGATGAACAGCTTGTCGAGCCGCGAGTGCCAGTCCGCGCCAACGACTTCGTATGCGCCTTTCTCGAGGGCGAGCAAATTCGCGTCTTTCGGGTCTCGACACATAATCTCGAACCGATCGGACGCGTCCTGAAGGAACGTCAACCGCTTGCCTGGATCCCAGAAGTACGGGTGCAGCAAGCATGTACTCGTGTCAGGCCTACAAAGTTGAGAACAAACATCAACTTATGGACGAGAATGGTAGAGTCAGGGTAAGGAAACGCACCTCTCATACGCCTCAGGGCTCAGCATCCGATCGATCAGATCCACAGCCTCTGTGCCCTCCTCACCGAAGCGCTCCAGGCCCTCCAGACTCTTCGCATTTTTGAGAATGTTGAACTCCCGCTCGAAACGATCCCCGAACGGATGGAAGCCGTTCGTCAGCACGTAGTAGTACAAGCAACCCAGCGCGAAGATGTCGACCGACTTCGTCAACCGCGTCGGCTTGCCCGTCGGGGTCCCTGCACTTGAGGAGCCAGTACTGCCGATGCTGCTTCTCGACGACTGTGACTCGTCGCTGCCGTCGTCCAGTTTCACCTCCCCGCGGAGGATCTCAGGCGCGCGCCAGCCAACCGTGCCCGCCGCCACCGATCCATGCGCGGTGGGCAGGAAGCTTGTCTGGTCATACTCGAGCTTCTTGCACAGCCCAAAGTCCGAGATGAGCATCCTGTGCCCCGCGTTCTCGCACGCGCCCCGTTTCGCATCGGAGATCAGGATGTTTTGAGGCTTGATGTCGCGGTGGATGATCTTGAGCGCATGCAGATGTCGGAGCCCAGCAGTGATCTGGCGCAGGGCGCGCTTCGGCTCGAACACGACGACGATGTCGCGGAACTGATCGGGCCGCTCGATGATGTCCGCGAGGGACGCGGGGCAGAGCTCGAGCGCGATGTACAAGAAGTTCGCGTGGGCCTCCTGGTAGTAGTATCGGATGACGTTCGGGTGGTCGTCCGACTCCTGAAGGACGTTCACTTCGCGTGAGGCGAGGGTAACGAAGTCCGCGAGCATACGCTTGACGGCGACGGCGCGGCCTTGAAGCGAGCCCCTGAACACCACGGTGCCGTGTGACCCCATACCTGAAGATCCGTTAGCGCATATAGCCAGCGAAGACAATTAGACGCACCGAGGACAGTCTCAGAAACAACCAGCGTCTTGACTACCGGCGCAGGCGGAGTAGACGGCGCGAGCAGGATAGTCTGCACGGGTTCCTCCGGTGCTTTGGGTCTCGGGGTAGCCTCAGGGACTTGGTCGACCTCGTCCGTAGGAATAGTGATCGCAACGCCCTTGTTCTTCTTCTTGCCCCGCTTCCGCCGGATGCGATTCCGCTTGCCTGCGGCATCAGGCGCTTCGTTCTCCTTCTCCGTGTCGTCTGGCCCATCCGTTACAGGTTCGGCAGCGTCGACAGCATCAGGCTCGAAGAGGACCTTCTTTGTCGCAGTGAGGTCTCCTGATGGTTCAGGTACTGGCGCAGGCGCGTCTTCGGACGCGGGTGGAGGGTTCGCGTGCCCGTTCAGGACTGGCTCGAGCTTCTCTCCGAAGGCGTCCTGCTCCGTCACCGGCTTCGTCGTATCATCCTTGACCTCCGGCGGCGACGCCGAAACTGAGGTAGGAGACGGCGGCAAGCTAGGCGGAGTTGCAAAGAATTTCTTTACGGACATCCACACGAGCAGTACGATCGCTGCAAGACCGAACGCCGAAATGGCTTGCGTGCTCCCGTCCATCCCCAAGAGCCCACCGAGCGCTCTATCCTCAGTCCGTGGACCGGAGTGGTTCCCCCACGCGGGAGGGGGCTTCATCGAACCGTTACCGTCTGGCAAGCGATCCTCATCCCCTACCTCCACTTCCATATTCGGTCTATTGTTGTTGGCGCTAGGGTATGGCGGCGGAGGAGGGGCCGGGGGCAGGGCGGACGGCGCGCCATCGAGCAAACGACTCAGACGGGACTGGCTATCCGACCCGAGCGGGCGCACCCCTGTGAGGCAGCGGACGTCGGACGCGCCGTTCTTGCACATCTCGCGAAGTTTGCGGACCTTCGCGACACGAGCAGCGCTCTCGAGGTCGATGGGGAAGTCGTTAACGTTGTCGTCCTCGGACGAGGAACCGGGAGGTGGGTCGATCGAGTGCCATCTGCGATCGGTGTTGGAATCGCCGAAGACCACGAGCGGGAACCGATCCGGGCTCATGGCGAAAAGCGAACCGCTCTCCTCGACGAGGCCGACGTACGCCCGGTCGAGGTTAGGAAGGCCCTTATGCTTCGTGGCTGTCACGAGGTCTGCGAGAGGAAAGATCTCCTGGAGCGTTGGTTGCGGCTGCAGGAGGACGAACGGTTGCTGCCGTTTGGGTGAGCGGAGGACGTCGAACGTTGTAACGCTAAAAAGGCGTGCCGAATTAGCCAAAAGCCGATGCGGTCTACGCAGCACCTACATGGGGCTGGGGAAGTTGTTCGACCAGACGGGTAGAGCGGCAGCAGAGTCTACAGCGACCGTCTTGAAAGACATGATCTTGCCGGTGGGGAGAGACTGTATGTAGGTATTGTCGGCAGTGCGCTGGTATAGTGTTTGTAATGAGGTATCTTGATTATTGGGTCCGTAGGCCGAGAACGTCAATCTCTGGACGTGGGTGCGGCCACCGGGTCCCTCGGGGCGGGTATGAATAGCTACGTGGTAATCTGGGGGTCGAGTTAGTAATGACCTATGATAGAAACATAATTATGCAAGTATGAACTAAGCTCGCAGGCGAGCTAGGTTGCAAGCCTCGCGCGGAATTCACGCATACACAAAGTTCGATACCTCACATCGCAAAGCTGAGGTACTCACTGGACCCATCGCTGGCGGGTCGGGGGCGACTCGTGCTCTTTGAGCCGCGAAGGGTCTCCGTTTGCGACTGACCGCACGCGGACGAGTGACCGGTAGTGCACGTATTCCCGGACCTCATCTCTCCTACGCTACAAGGGTCACGCGCTCTTCCCTTCATGGGCTGAAAGGAATACACTGTTATGCGCGCGGGCATACAGTTGGTTTGAACAGCGATCCTTGAGCGCCGCATATCACGAACAATGATTTTCTCGTATCGCCTCGAGGGACAGCAATGCAAAAGGTCCGTACCCCAGGTGGAGATATGCTCTCATTCCAACCATGCGCAAATCTGCACCAACTGCTCGCACTTGGCGAAAAGCTAAATGCGTACCAGCGACGCGCTCAGAGCCTCGCAACCTCGGACAGGAGCTAGGGAAGGCTCTCGGGACGCCCGGGGTGATAGCAGCCAACAATGCAAGGAGAGGCTCACCTGTACGTCCGATATACACCTCCGTCCGTCGGACCGCCTCTTTTGGCGGCTTCGATCCATCCAACTCATCCAAATCTACGTCTTGTGACGACTCCGCCAAGTCTTCAAACGGCGTCCATGGGCACTTCGGGTCGACGGTCGCCTTGATCTTGCCAGTCTCAAGCTCTATCAGCAACAGCGATGTCTCCTTGCTTCCCACAAAGACCCTCCTATCCTCGTCGCCCGAGAAGCTGAAAGGGGACATGTCGACAAGCTGAGCCATGGAGAACGGAAGGCGCTGGAGGGGGCTATCGGACGAGGACATGACATAGATGTCGCCAGTCTGGGGCTCGATGATGTAGACCTCCCTGCTCCCATCGTCGTCGTCGGTCAGGTCAGGGTCGACCTCGGGATGCTCTGTGCGAACGAGGGGTCCAAACGCCGCAGGGGCGGCCGAGCCAGAGGAGGCCATGGACCAGAGGGAAACGCCTGAGGTCCTGTTGAGCGCATGGAGCTTGCCATCCACGGATGCGACAAGAACGATATCGAGGAGCTCCAGGTCGCCATGTCCTGAGTATGGACGTGGATCCTCGCTGCGGAGGACATTGACCTGGGTCGAGAGGTCCTTGATTTGGCTAGAACGAAGAGACAGGATTTCGGCGAGACATATCCCAGCAGATACGAGGAGAGCAGAGAGAGAGACGAGCGGTTTCATTCCATTCGAGGAGGAGGTAAACGTGGAGGGTGGACAGAGGGTGGATACCGACTCTAGCGGCAGGTGTTTACTTAGCACCTCAGGCTGTTCCCAGTCTCTCGGCATTACCCACGCCATCATCTCGATCCCTCTGCCCCTAATGATACTTATGTTCTAGTCTCTCCTTTATATTTTTCTGTTTGAAAACGCTCTGTGCGGCCCAATGGTCTAGTAGTATGATACGCGCTTCGGGTGGAATTCTGAGTGCGCGGGGTCCCGGGTTCAATTCCCGGTTGGGCCCTATTTTTTGGGCTGCAAATGGCTTGCTCGCTCTTTCATCGCGGCGCATTGGGGCCGAATGCCAAGGACTTGCATAATACAGTGATGTGTAGTAATACCAGTTGTCTAGGGTCGTGGCGCTGGTGATTGCGGAGCTATTCCGAATAGCTGGGACGAGTGTGGAACACCCAATCTGGAGGTCCTATTGGATTGTCCCATTCAATAGATTCGGTAGCGAGTCAAGAGAGCAAGAGAGCATATAGCCATGAATGAATGCAAGAGGGAGGCAAAAATAAGTTTCATGACACCGACCTCAAAAGTAATGAGGACCCCGGGAACCGGGGGGAGGGAGGGGGACCCCCCTTAGCCGATGATTAGCGCTGACAGACGCAGCAACGGCCCGGGTGCTTGCTCGCGCCGCACGGATGGCATGGGTTGTACATACACTCGAAAGACAAACGAAAGTAGGCTACTTCAGTTTACACGCTCTAGGACTCGGAATGGACAGCCGGAGACGGGCCACCAGGAATAACCCGCACTAGAGACAGGCAGTACTGACGTTGTGGATTGTCTTGCGATTATTTTCGAAGGCGACGGGTAGATCCTGCAATATTCGAGAGGCTGGTAAGGACTGAGCTGCCACTGCGGAGGCATTAGCCAAATTCAAGGTGGAGGAGGCCCCAGCCAGTGCATCGGAAAATGTGTATGGAATTTTATCCTCCGGTATTCCGATGAATAATTCCTCCTAGTATTGCGCAAAGCATCAGAGTGTTTATGCACCGCATAGTCAACGTTGAAGTGAGCCTAGGCTTGTGCTGAAAGTTGTGTGCATGGGTGCACTCGCCTTGCGCCTGTGGTACCTTACCAGGGGTTGAATAAATTCGCTCGCGCATATCGATGCCTGAATGGCCGCGGAATCTACACAGCATGGGGCTAGCACCAATGTAGATGGAATGAGCATATGCATCCCTGCGACTCAGATACCAGCGGTACCAGACTTAAACATACCACACTAGCATCCGTTGAAAGTTTCTCCTCGGCTCTACCCAGGGCGCGAAGAATAATATGCTAACCTACCCGGAACAGGATCCGTCATCCACTGGCTCCAATGCCATAGAGCCAGCCACAGATGTCAGGGCGAAGAGAAAATGAGCGTATAGATTAGTGTTTATTCAAAGAGTGTAGTAGTCTAATATCCTGTGCAGTGGGGAGAGGGAGGGAGGGGCCGCGGAGGAGAAGCGAAGCCTCAAGACGCGTCTCGACGCGGTCGGGCGGTAAACGGACGCGTCGATCACGTGATGCTACAGTCGTGACCAGGACGAAATTCAACGCTCAATATCTACACCGTCCACCCACATTCGGGTCGCAAAACTTCAGATATATTTTACTGGGCTCTACTACAGACGATATACCAAGTATCACACTAATATATGGGAGGAATCGCAAGTTTTAAAGGGCTCCCTTCGAAAGTCGCCATCAGGGACCTCGGACACCGGTTGGGGGGAGGGTCAAGGTGAGGTCGGTGTTCCCGATTCAGATCTTGCCTCCCTCTTGAATGAATGCGATGTAAGTTATAAAAGCACCGTGGAAGGGGTTGGAGGGAGACAGAGGCTGACGGGACGTGATGCGAGGGCGTCTAAGTTGACTTTTCGGGAGGAGTGCGCCACATGGGCGGCAATAGTACATCTTGCTTTGCCGCCGGACGCGAGGTTGACTGCGGCCTGCGACGTGCCTTGCCTCCCCTACAGACAGTCAATTCTGACGTATATGGACGGGAAGGGAGGACGGATAACTGTACTTACGGGCAATGGCAGAAACAGGCGACCAAGAGAAGCTTCGCCGAGGACGGCGCTCGGGTCGGATCATCCCTACGGCAGTCGTCAACCCGGGACTTCCTCGACGTCGGCCTCCCGCATACCACCATGATCACTCGACGGGCTCTCTCTTCGCTGCGACGTGCCCCTCTTGCCCGCGGCCTGTCCTCTAGGGCATCTGCAGTGCTCTCCGCGCTTGACCTCCGATCGGAAGCCGAGTTGTCTGGCGTTTATGATGGCGAATGGGCGGGGTCTGGTGACCTCCTCGAGAGCGTATGCCCAACGACCGGAGAAGTTCTCGCCCGTGTCAAATCGGTGAGTGTGCTGTATGCGTGCATGCCGGCTTGGGCACGGCGCTGAAACCGAGTTAGGGTTCGCCGGCAGAAGTAGAGCGGGCCATCGCGAGGTCGAGGGAGGCGTACAAGGTCGTGAGGAGTATCCCCGCACCCAAGCGGGGTGAGATACTGAGGCAGATCCGCGAGGCGCTGGCGGTCAAGGTACGTTCTCGCGTCTCTCCCTCAACTATTACTACCCCGCTGTTTGGATCCATGCTCATGTGATTGTACGCGCTGTTTATCAGAGGGATGCTCTTGGTGCGCTCGTTTCGTTGGAGATGGGGAAGATCCGGACAGAAGGGGAGGGAGAGGTCCAGGAATTCATTGACATTGTGAGTTCCCTGCCGTCTCTAGTATCTCGCCTTGTTTGAACGCGGCACCAGGCGGACTATGGAGTTGGGTTGTCTCGTATGATGAACGGCCGAGTGGTCGCGTCGGAGCGTCCAGGTCACAGCATTCTCG
The DNA here is from genome assembly GCA_000338015.2 of Ganoderma multipileum BCRC 37180. Lineage (NCBI taxonomy): Eukaryota > Fungi > Basidiomycota > Agaricomycetes > Polyporales > Polyporaceae > Ganoderma > Ganoderma multipileum. The sequence goes on along the minus strand of BACB01005694.1, from coordinate 14,388 downwards.
AAGGTGCGCATATAGCTGGGCAGAAGGCGTTCAACACCTTATTTGAGTATTTCTCAGTTCCCAACCCACTCGGTGTCGTCGCCGTTTTGTCCGCATTCAATTTCCCTGTGGCTGTCTACGGCTGGTGCGTCTCTTTCAGCTTACTCCGCACACACAACTTCACCCGGGAGAGATAGGAACCTCGCCCTCTCATTCGCAGCAGGGAATGCGACGCTGTGGAAGCCTGCCCCAAGCACCCCACTCTGCTCTATCGCAGTAACGAAGATTGTCGCTGAAGTGCTGGAAAAGAACGGTATTCCTGGCGCGGCCGCGGGCCTCGTCATCGGTGGGAAGGCGGTCGGCGAGCACGTTGTTGGCAGCTCCGAGGTCGACATGGTCTCTTTCACTGGTAGTGAGGCTGTCGGACGCGAGGTCGGGAAGGTTGTTCAAGGCCGCTTCGGCAAGATTCTGCTCGAGCTCGGAGGGAACAACGGTACGCACTCATCCATTCAACCATACTGGGGAGGCTCAGACCGACCAATGCTTGAATTATCTGTGCAGCCGCTGTCATCATGCCCGACGCTGACCTCAACCTCGCCGTCCCCGCGGTCTTCTTCGGGGCGGTGGGCACCGCCGGCCAGCGCTGCACCTCCACGCGTCGGTTGTACCTCCACTCTTCGATCGTCGAGTCCTTCCTCTCCCGCCTTGACTCGCTGTACCAGTCCGTCCGCCCCGGAGACCCACTCGACCGCGCCACGCTCCTCGGGCCCCTACACACCCGTGCGGCCGTCGGGATCTACACCGACGCCATCGACCACCTCAAGCAGACCGGGGCGGAGATCCTCACTGGCGGCGCCCCGTACCGGGACCTCGCACGCCCGCTAGACGGCGGCAACTTTGTCATGCCGACGATCGCGATCCCGCAGGAGGTGGACGTGACGGCGCGGGCGTGGAGCACGGAGACGTTCGCCCCGGTGCTGAACGTGGGCGTGTTCGACGCGCTCGAGCAGGCGATCGAGTGGAACAACGGCGTGCCGCAGGGCCTGAGCAGCAGCCTGTGGACGCGCGACATCAGGAACGTCGGGAAGTGGATCGGGCCTGCGGGCTCGGACGCCGGCATCGTCAACGTCAACGTCGGTACGAGCGGCGCCGAGATCGGGGCTGCGTTTGGTGGCAACAAGGTGAGCGTTTCCGTGCATATTGTGATCTCGCGATGTGTTGTCCTGAATATTGCGTGTTCCAAATCAGAGCACGGGCTGGGGCCGCGAGTCCGGTGGTGACGCGTGGAAGCAGTATGTCCGCTGGAGCGCGGCGACGCTCAACTTCTCGGACGAGGCACCTCTTGCGCAGGGCGTGCAGTTCTCGAATGCGGCGTAACGACATTGGTTACCCGTCTGCCGTGCCCCCCACGTTGGGCCAATTGGGCTCCCTCAATCCATCTCAGTTCGAGAGCGGTCCCCTTTGTAGTTGCGCCCACCTCGCACGAAACAAGGCGCATATACTCTTCCACGATTCCCGTGCTGAGGTTGCTCGGGAATGTAAGGGCTAGCTTGACAACTGGGACTCGCGGGCAGCAACTGTAAAATAGTGTCATAGACAAACAATGCACTGCTATTACCAGGATTTCATATGTATTGGGTCCGTTTGTTTAGTCCCTTCTTACTTCTACGTCAGGCCTCCATGGGCAAGGCGTACGAGGATAAATCGGATCAATAGCTTTTCTTTGCAGTGCAGTCCCAGGGGCAGCGCTGTGGATCGTCTTGAGGGCGACCGACAGGAACATCGCTGGGTCGTCAGGCATGTCGTCCTTAGCATCATGCCGGTAGAAATGCAATTAAGCATGCGTTCAAGCAGTGTGGGGCTGCAGGGCCCTCGTTGTCAGCAGCGAACATCCTCAGGCTCCCACAACACTCACCCACTAAAACCCTCGCCGTAGCCAGCCAATAATCTCGCCATTTATGGGTACCACTCGGTCCCATGTCCGTTCGACAGAGGCTCTGACAATTGTTAACCAGTTCTAACTATAATACAGTTTGTTGCAAGAATTAGGGCTACAGGAATTACGGGCACTCTACTATAATCTAATGGGAGTCGGGGCCATTGACTGATGATAGGGGATACAGGACTGGAGGACAGAATATCAAACCCAAGGCGGAAGGAAAGGGACAATACGCGAAGTGACATGAATGACGCCTAATGCGGGGGAGTGTGAGGTAACTACGATAACGACAGGCACTCCAATTGTCGTAGTACATGCGCAATACTCGGGGCAGGACGAAACCGCGTCGAAAGGGAGAAAGAGCTTTATGAGCTGGCGCGTGAACTCCGCAGGAAGCACCTCTGCCTGCTCTCTACTGGAAAATAAGAGGTAGGAACGCGACGTACTGTAGTCTGCAGCGTATGGGGCGGATCCAGCAGACTTCCCATCAACTTACGGAACTCGCCTGGCTATCGAACTACCAGCACCGACGTGGAGGGAGGCATTGGACCCGCCCTTCTCGACGGCACGAACCTTCGGGTCCACCGCTCCTTGAGGTATGGCCCAGACCCATTCTGACACAGCCAAAAGAACTTTCGGTCGTTTGTCACCGTCCCTGGGGAGTCAGGTACGGGTGCATGAGGCACGTATTCGCGTCCGGCCTGCAAGATCAAAAAAGTCGTGATCAACTCGCGACAAGAGGGAATAGCAACAAAACCAAAAGCGGCGCACCGTCTATCTGGCTCAAGACTCAGCATTCTCTCAATCAAGCCTCTCCACTCTTCGCCCTCGTCTCCTAATTCCTCCAAGCCCCCCAACTCCGGCGCGTTTTGCAGGATGTTCCACTGCCGCCGATACAGATCCCCAAGCGCATGGAGCCGCCCCCGCGTAAGCACGTAGTAGTAAAGGCACCCCAGCGCAAAGATATCGACCGCCTTCGTCAGCCAGTCCGTCACCGTGGGCACTTCCGCGCTGGAGTTCCTGTTATCGCCCGCCGGGAACTCCGGCGGAGCCTCCGGGTCGTCGTACTCCAGTTCCTCGCGGATGAGTTCGGGCGCCGGCCAGCCGAGCGTGTGATATCGCATCCGCGCGCTCGAGTCGGGGAAGCGGAGGCGCTTCCGGTTGTACTCGTACTTCTTACGCAGTCCGAAGTCCGAGAGAAGCCACCGAAGCCCGGGTCTTGCTGAAGCATTCTCGTCCGCGGGCGCCATGAGGATGTTCTGTGGCTTGACGTCGCGGTGGATGATGTTGAGCGTGTGCAGATAGTGCAGCCCAGCAGTGATCTGGCGGAGAGTGGCCTTAGGCTCGAGTGCAAGTGCGTCGACAGCGTCGCGAAATTCGTCAGGACGATCGAAGACGTCGGCCAGGGTTGCAGGGCAGAGTTCGAACGCGATGTAGAGGCAGTCAGAGTCTGTCTCGTGGTGGTAGTACTGCATGACGTTCGGATGGCTCCGGCGGCCTGGAGGGTGTTCACGTCGCGCGAGATGAGGGTGACGAAGTCAAGGTTGGTGCGTTTCACAGCGACGGTACGACCCTCGAACGAGCCCCTGAGCACCACGGTACCGTACGAACCCGTTCCTGAAGACGCGTAAGCGCATACATCCAGCAGGAACGATAAGACGCACCGAGGAGAGTGCTAGGCTTCGAAATATCTATCTTCCTAACGACGGGGGGAGCTGGCGGTAGCTGCACGATTATCGATCCACGGTTGCTCCTGCTCCTCCCAGCTGTCCGTCGTTGGGGTTGGCTGCTCGATTTGGCCTACCATACTGGCTTCTGAGGGATTAATCGACGCTGCGAGACTTCATCAATGCAGGCAGCTACGAAAAGCGTGTCAAAAGCGGCTTGTCGAAGGTTCGGGGACGTGGGAGATGGTTCGAGAGAGAACACTGACGGTTCAACTTGCAGAGGGACTCGGATCCCGGGCCCTTCCGAACACACTCCGGCGCTTTCCTAGTAGGGTCAGCCTCGGGAGGCCTGCTAAATTCTAATCTATGGGAAGTTATGCTGGGCCTACGGCTTCAACGGGGCTTCGACAAGGCTTTCCTTGCATCCTACCATACCCTCAGCCTTGTACTCGGTGTTCCATCGCCCAAGCTGACCCTCCATCCGCGTCATTCCTCGATATTCGCATGCAGAGAATCCTGGGAGTACAGGGCAGTGTTCTACGCCTCAGAAGCAAACCCCCGGATGGACATCAACGTTCGCTCCTTAGCTCATGTTTATTATGTGGACCTTGCAGTACGTTCGAGTCATACATGCCCTAGGGCCGAATAACGTTGGCCTGTAGTATGGGATGACTGGAACGAGCGCATGTGCGCTTCGCAAGACTTCATTGGGTGTCTAACAACGTGGCAACCACTCACCAACTTGCCTTTTCGACTTTCTCTCAGCCTACCTTCGGTCGAGCTCCAAGAGTAGTATATTAGGCCTCTGACAAGGTCCGTTGTTCTTTCTCATTTCTGATCGTCGAGCTCTGTCGAACTTATTGCTTGTTGCAGCTCGCAATGTGGCTTTTGAATACCTCCAGGGCTGAGCTCCATTTCTTCCCATCACCGGAGAGCGTTCCGCGGGGGTACGCTATCCTATCTCATGTCTGGGATCGGGAGGAGCAGACGTTTCAAGACACTCAAAACCTGCACGCCCGGTGTGCGGCGACCGGCGAAAATCCTCGCGATCTGGCTTCCCCGAAGGTCAGGCAGTTTTGCATCCTCGCCGAACAGCATGGCTACGAATGGGGCTGGGACGATACTTGTTGCATCGACAAGACCAGCAGCGCCGAGCTCTCTGAAGCGATCAACTCGATGTTTCAATACTACTCTCTAGCCGAAGTCTGCTACGCATACCTCCGAGACGTCCTGCACAATCCGGGCGCCAGCGTCGACGCTGACGCCTTCAAGGCGAGCGTCTGGCACACGCGTGGTTGGACGCTACAGGAGCTTATCGCACCGGAGACTGTCATTTTCCTGTCTGCTGACTGGGAGGTGATGGGTTCAAAAGCAGATCTTGCGGGTCTCCTGCAAGAATCCACGAACATTCCTGCCAGCGTGCTTTCTTTAGAGGCGGAGGTTGCAGACATCAGCATTGCCGCTCGCATGTCGTGGGCCGCCAAGCGACGGACGACTCGGGTGGAGGACGAGGCTTACTGTCTGCTTGGGATTTTCGGGATCAACATGCCCACACTCTACGGTGAAGGCCGGAAGGCATTCAGACGACTGCAAGAAGAAATCATGAAGCAGTCCGTAGACACCTCCCTCTTTGCCTGGGGCGGCCTTTACCCGGTGCCCGGAAATGAACGCGATACGCGCGACAATGTTGTGCATTGTCAGGCCCAAGAGGCTTTCCCACTTGCTCCCTCTCCTTCTGCATTCCGTCGCTGTAGCAATCACACCTTCGCGCCTCCGGATCCGCAAGATATTCCCCTCTGGCGTGCCCGCCAGCCTTCCTTGGCATCGGTGGTGCGTGTATCCTTCTTAATTGCCCTCCTCAACTTTCTCAGCTTGCCTCTCAAGGTTCGCACCCTCCTTAAGGATCGCGACAATACCATTGGACCGTCCAGGTCTTCTACATTAAGAGAGTCTGTCGGTATACCCTCTTTCGCAGTCACCTCCTATGGCATCCTCGCGCATGTCCCCATTGTCGAGGCTCTCCAGCTGACAGTTATTATCCTGTACTGCACCGATGGCACACAGCACCTCGGCCTTCCTATCAGACGCTGTCCCGACGCGCCTGACGCGGAACGTCCGCTTTACCACGTCAGCTGCTACTTTCCGCGAGGTGTCTACCACCCTGCGGTCGGTCGGCTGGTGGGTCTGGGTGGTAATGTGAACGACCTTCGCCTCAACGGACAGCAAGTCATCCCTGAATGGAAGTTTATCTACCTCGCGCACCATCATACTCCTGTCCCCCCAACCAGAGCTCTAATCGACCGCGGTATCACTGCACCGTTCCGCATTCCTCGATGGCACGTCCGCGAGTTACAGAAACGGTCGAACGTGCGGCTCCTTGAGGTAGAACATTTCGGTCTGGAGGTCCCGTGGTCCGGTTCACATTCGGCGGCGTTCATCTTCGAATACGCGCATCCTGACATCGCAGACATGTTCCCGGATCACTTCTACCTGTACTTGGGCCGTTGCGCAGCTTCGCAGAGTCACTCAGGCGACGCCCCGGGCCCTTCCATCCCCGGACCCGGTCCGCATTGGGCGACGATACGGTCACCCGCGCCCCAAGGTCTCGAACACATCCACTCGTGCGCCGAGGATCATATTCGCGACTGGGCGGACGCCACGAAGCGGTATGTGCTCTGGAACGGGTTGTTCGAAGTCGTGCTGCGCTTCGCACCGTGCCCGCTGAATCCCTCTGGGACCCTGATCGTGAACGTGGAGTTCACGAAGGACCCCTTCTCGTCAGCTGAGGCCGCCGCCGAGCTGAACGAGTACCTCGAGGGACTCGCCCTGGATCCATGATCGGCCGCGTTGCATGAGGACTATGGGATGAAGATCGTGACGGTGTAGGCTTTATCACGACTGCAATATACGTCCTATTTTTCTACTGATATTTATCATTGATGCGTAGGAATGAGTACTTGGCACGACCTGGCCGGAGGTACGGCTGGTCTCTTTGTCCAGGCCCCCCCTAGTACCCTGCAAATTATTCAAGGACGAAATCCGGAGTCGATCTACTGTCAATCAGCGTGCTTCTGTGGTTCAAGCTTCCGAGTCGTATTCGGCTGCACACCGTGCGGGTGACACTTCTGTTCTCAACCACAATCATGGTGTCCCAGAAGGATCTTCGACTCGCCTTCCTCTTTTCACTTTCCCCAGTCTGGCTGGCACGCCTTGTCTGCAGGTAGCGGGGACGAGCACCCGTCGAAGTTGCGAAACCGTACAAAAAGCAATACCGTCTACCCAAGTTCCTCAGTGTCGTCACCGTTCATACCGAGTCAGCACCGATATCACGCCATGCAGGACTACAAGCCCCTCATCGTCGCCGATGTCCAGCGCTCCATTGGATCCATGAACGATATCATCACGACTCTTCAGCGCGACGCACCGCTGACGTCTGACCTCATAGAGATCAGCTACCCCCAGGCGGCTGTCGACAGCTTCCACAGGTCTAGTCAAGCCGTCGTAGACGTGAGTCGTCCTTTCTTCCCTAAGCTATGGTCGGCCCCATTGATAACGGCGCATTTTCGCTAGAATTTCCGCGCGGCCTCACAGAAGGCATCTCAGTGGCTCGCGGAGACGGGCGACCAGCTCTCGCGCAACCTCGAGGAATCGCACCGCGTGGAAGCCTCTGTCAGGGAGACGTCCTCGCAGCTCGCGCAGACAAACGAGCAAGTCGTCGCCACCACCAGTCGCATCAACACGCTCAACGATGAGATCAACAACGCCAACGGCCACCTCTCGAGCACCAAACAGTCCTTGTCCAACGCGGAGGGGCGATTGGGAAGGCGCAAGCGCGAGCAGCGAGCCGTGCGCATTGGGGTGAGTCGTCCCTCCTACACTATCTTGAAGCCTATCCTCGCGCTGAGCCGTACTTAACAACAGGCTGCGGCATCGCTCTTCTTCGCCCCGATCGTCGCCGTCGGGCTCGCAGCCATCGACCTCGGCCCGATGCAAGACGCCGTCAACTCCCAGCGGAGCGCTGTGCGCCATGCAGAGAATCAGCTCTCCTCCCTCCGCCAGCAGCTTGACGCGCAGAACGCCTCGCTCATGTCGGAGCGGAGCCGCAGCCAGGCGCTCTCCGACCAGGTCGCGCAGCTCCAGCAGCGCGCGCAGAGCCTCAACGCGGAGGTGCAGCGGCTCAGCGGCGTGCGGGCGGACCTTGCGACACTATCCACGAGCATCAACGACTGCCTGCACGCCGTCGACGCGGCGCTGAGCAGCTCGGCGACGATCGCGTCGATGGGCTCGATGCGCAATGTCGTCACGGGCATTAAGGGCGTCGTAGGCGGACTGGGGTCTCAGGGCATGTTCGCGGGGCCCCTTGCCCAGCTGAACGACGCTGCGTTTGGGGCTCTGGATCGTCGCGTCACTTCGATCAGACACCACAGGCTGACGGTCTAAAGGGCGCTGGATGCAGACCATAACCAGGTGGTCTTCTGGTTCTTTGTGCGGTTACGTCTTGGTTCTGTCATCACCTATACTATAGCCAACTTGTCCCAGTTCACGATGTCCCGAAAGTCTCATGATTGACACGCTGTCCGTAGTGTTTGTACCGTGTATAGATCCTGATCTTCTGCTCTCGATATAGTATGAGTTTCCTCGCGCCTTTGCCTCGCTTCGTCTTGCCCGGTGGTTTAGGATTCGCTCAGCGCCGTTCTATGGTTTAGAGTTCAATGACGGAATACGCGCCCTTGAGAACAGTACCACCCTCCTTCGACTGTGCCAGAGAGGAGCCCCTCTACACACTTGGGGTACTGCAGCCGTGGAGAGAGGACGTTTGTCAAATGATTGTTCCCAGCTTCGCCGTTCATTTCAACCACCCTGCGTTTTCTGAGCCGAGCTCATGGCACTGCGCCAGTGCATTTTATTCATCTCCGTTGACTTCTAGGTGACTACTCACATCGCTGCAGTACGCTGGCTGTGCAGTGTGCATAAGTGTCCAGCACCTTGCTAGACCTCCTCCCGGTGATCCCGAGTCGTCGCACTAGCCCCCAAACACCATGTCCCTCGTCCAGGAATTCAACAATCGAATCGCAGAGACTCATTCTGGGCGTACAGAGGTTCAAGACTTCGTGCTGAAGTTCGTTTTCTCGCACATTCAGACTCCAACGATCCTCTAGCTAACCTGCAGTACTCTAGGACATCGTATGCCTTCCCATCCGCGGACGTACTCCTCCCCGCCCCAATGGCGGTGTCGATTCTCGGTGAGTCACTCGTTACATTTCAGACAAAACACACCCACTAAACTTGTGCATGTATCTTCCGGCCTGTGTAGGACAACTGACCCTCGTTGCCACGGCCACCGATTTCAAACTCGTGAGGCCCGTCGATGGGTTCAAACACATCCGCTACCCAGACAGTTTTCGGGCCACAATTACACAGCTCGTCAACTCGGGCGCACTCGCCTTGAATCGCTCCTTCGTCAACTTCGACGAGATCAACAAGCGATGCGCAGTGATCCGCCCTGGAGTGAACAATATCGTCCAGCTCCTCGTTGGACATCCGGACAACACTTCGCGTCAGAACGAGCAGGCGATCGAGAGGTACCTGCCTGGCCAGATCCAGTCATTGAGCAAGACCGTGGAGGCGTGTCTGGAGAAGACGAAGGAAACCGACCGCGTTTTCGACCAGTTGCTTGAATTGACGATGGAGATCCACGAAGCGTGTACTGCGACACAAGGTACGCCTTGAAACGAAAGTTAGATCCAAGACCACTGCCTCATGATGCGTTCATAGGACAAACCGAGGGGCGTATCCGTGAAGCGAACCTACGGAAGGCTTTCCTCGCGCAAGAGCAAGAGGCTGCGGAGGAAATGAAACGGGTTGGAGAAGAGGCGATGAAGCAAGCACGCGAAGACTACAATAACGCACAGAAGATGTTCCACCAGGCGGTAAACTCCATGCCGTCAGGTGCGGTCATGTTTCTTCCTTCGAGCCTTGCGCCATTTAATAGGATCCGTCGTGCGCAGCCGGCCAGATTGCTCGCTTGAATCTACTAGACATGGGTCAGGTGCGAGCCATGCAGACAAGAAGGATAAATAGCGCCTGATATCGCCCATGTAGAGCCTTTTGCACGTAGTAACTTTCGGGGCTGTCAGGCGGCCAGGAGCCCCAAGCGGCAGTACGGCCCCGTCCCAGGCAGGCCCCCCGCCGCGGCCCGTTGCCCGCGATCCCGGGTACCAGAAAGCACCCATGCTTCGCGAGCTCGCCGAGTCTCTCCACATTCTCCTCACCTCCGGGACAAACGGAGCTCCGAACTGGAATGCAGTCAAGGCGGGCGACGGAACCGGGTGCACCGACATCAGAGTCCGGTTTGAAGAGGTGCTCGCGAGCATCAACAGAAGCGACCCCGAGAGGGGTCGGACTACCATCAAAGCAGTAGGGCTAGCCCAGCGCGGGATCCAGGTTAGCACCAGGGATCTTAGTAGTAGGCGCAGTGCATACTCACCGAGATTTCGCAGTACTCCAAACAACTCGAAGACATCGTTCCCCCCGGGGACGAGATGCAGATCGCGCGCCTTACAGGCTCAGTCTCGGCATGGCGCGACAGCGTCCTAGCGTTCGCCAGCGAAGCGGACCTCAAAGTCGCGTCGTCCCCGATTACCTCTGGCGTCCAAGCTTTCGTTCCGGCGCCGAACATGAGCGGCGGCAGCAGCGCAGAGCTTGCCGTCCGCGGCGCACAATACAAGCTGGCGATGACGAGCGCGCAGCTCAATGCCAGCAGGGAGAACTCGAGGCTCGCGTCGGAGAAGCTGATGCAAGTCACCGGCCAACTTGGGGAGATCATGGCCCAGGTCTGCAAGATCGACATGCAGAAGCAGAACGTGAGCAGCGTTGTTCTCCGTATAGTCGCGATGAATTTACCTCGCTCCCGTCTCGGGTTTCTAGTGGGAGGAAATCATGGCCATTCTCCTGAAGGCGATCGACTTCTTGTGCGAGCTGAAACGGTACTTGAACAACCTCGTGCACTTCTTCAACTCCGTCCACAATCTTGTCTGTATTTCCATGCGAGAGGCAGCGGACGATTTCGTCAAAATGGTGAAGGATGCGACGATGATCGAGGACAGGCCGTATGGGAGGAGGACGCCACAAATTGAAGGGGTCACTTTGGATGCATGGGCGCGGCAGGTAGGGCCCCCGAACGCTGGCCACGATGATTTCTCACATTTGACCTCGCAGGCAATCTATAATCATGCGCTGTCGGTGGCCAAGATTAGCAGGGTGGTCGAAAACATTAGCGATGCAAGCACTCACCTTGTTTTTGAAAAGTATGACTGACGATTGACGGGGATTGTGCGATGTCCGCAGATGTACGTGACTCTCTACGACAGCAACGTCCATCCAGGCGTCAACATGCTGCTCGGCATGGGCAAACTGGTGGGGTCCAATGACCAAGCCGCCATCGCCGCCGCAGGGGTAGAGATCCAAGACTGGGCGCAAGGCGCCAGCGACCGGATCGTCCAACTTGTCACCGAGGTGAGTTTGCAAAAGTCACGTTGGTCTACTTTGAGGGGTACATAGCGAGCTCATAACCTCCTAGCGTGCGCACGCCAACGAACGTGACATTGAAAGGCGAATGATGGAGCTTGAGAAATCACTGGGAGGCCTGCTGCCACGTTCGTCGAGGATCGAGGAGATCGTACGCACTGCCGAGAGGGAAGAGGTCAGCGAGGCTGAACAAGCATTGAGGGCTGCCGTCAACGAGAATCCTGTGTATCGGAAGATGAACCCATTCTTGTAGACGACGTTCCGCTGTGTAGGCTCATGATATTTTCATTGAAATCGTTTTGGACCCTTGCCATCCTTAATGGCGGGTCCTCCGCGCAACGATCACTTGCCCGACTCGAAGATGCTAATAGCCTACGAGCTTTATTAATATCAATACCTGGAGTCGCGGGACTGATGACTGCGTACCTGACTTTCCAACCTAAGGTCTTGAACCTACCTGCACCGTAAAAACCACCGGTAGTCCGAATCGAACGAAGTATGATGTAATCCACACATATCTATCCAGCGGCGGGGCTCTATTAAATGGAAAGAGATAAGCAAATGATGCAGAAGACATGATGATCCGAATGGTAAAGCGTGGGTAAGACGCGTAGAGATCAGAGTGTAGGTGTCGCAACGAGGAGAGAGTGGTGGTAGTACAAATGTGTGACGTGCCAGGGTCAGTGTGGGATGGGGGATGGGGGCAAGAAGTCTGAAGCATAGGATGCCGAGGCCAGGGGACAATGATAGGGAGGTAAAGGAAGCCGGGTTTAGGGAAAACACGACCTAGTACGTCGAGATGCACCAGCAAACACGACAACCCAGTGGATCTCTACAGTCCGCACGGAACACATACTTGGGACCAACAGTACCGAGAACAATGGGACACCGGAACACTGAGACGGGGGACGGAGGCAAGGGCAACCGGGCGGCATAGCATAGGAATAGAAAATGGATCAGCGGCGAGGAGGCAGGCAAGCAATAAGCGCAACCACCTCCGGATCAGTATCGGCAGTAACTTTAAGCAACAGCGAGAAACGTCGTCCGCCAGATCGGATAAACATGTGAAGAGATGAAGGGTCCATTAACGGGCAACAACGACTCCTCGCTGGAGGCCCGACGCAGTAGAACCACACGAGAATCGTGTGGCTCACCGCCCAGGCGTGATAGTCGTATCTGTTCCTTCGTGCAAATGTCGTGACTCCATTCGTGGCGTCGACGGCGCGGTGAGGTTCACTGGGGTCTCCACAGCGCTCTTGTACGCCTCATCATTCAGATCGGCCCGGGATTCGTATGGCTCGGGGGTGTGTAGCGACTCCTCGGCCGTCGCAAACGACATGAAGGAGCTCGCCCTCGACGCTGCGCGTGCCGGGAATGAGTTCTCCGTCGGGGTCGAAGCCCAGGCGCCCTTGAATGCGGATGGCGGCGCTTTTGACAACGCCGCGGGCGCTAGGCCGTCGTTGGACGGCGAGGGCGGTGTTACGGGTCTGGATGAGACAGACAAAACCGGGGGTGAAAGGGTTGGAACGGGTTCGGGTGACGCCCATGCTGTAGGAGGGATGTTTTCGACAGCAGGCGGAGCAGCCAGGGCGGGCGCAACGTCCGATATACTCGCCTGCGTCGATAAAGACGACGAAGAGGGTGGTGTAGTAGCATTATCGGGTTGCTCCACAGCGACTGGACTCTCCACCTCTGCAACATCCGAAAGCACATGTGTGACGATGCTCGGGACTGTTGCGTGCGTTCCCGCGGGCGCGCTCGACGAACTCGTATTCGCTACGCTCGTGTCCGCTTCATCGTCCTGCGATCCGGAGCTCGGGGATCCACGGCCCTCTTGGTGGTCCGCTGCCACACCGGCAGAACTGCTGCCGACGATCTCCTCGAACCCTGGTGGAGGCTCCAAGTCAATCCTGGACGTCGATGCCGCATACGCGATCGCGTCAGCCCCGTACGGCCGCCCAAATCGTGCAAAGCTCTCGCGGCTCGCAATCAGCCGCACCTGGTCCGGTGTCGGGCCGTTCTTTGGATACGTGAACTCGGTCTTGACGAGCGTATGTGTCAGAGGGTTGGAGATGGAGTGCAAGCTGATCATGGAGGGCGACGTAAGTGCCTCCGCGCCACTGATGCTGAGGTTCCCGTTTGAGCGGGTACGCGAGAGCAAGCTGAACATGGAACCAGACCCCGAATGCGAGGGCTGATGGCGCAGGATCCGACTTCTGCGCGGGTCGCGTTCGGAGGAAATCGAGGGCCGAGAGCTTTCGCGCGTGTGGCCAGTGCTGCTTCTCGGCTCGGGAGACGCGGGCTGGGGTGGGGGAGGAACAGGAGGGGCGGGTGGGGGAGATGTGGCTGCCGGGGGGCCAAGGCGAGAATTGCGCGGGTTGAATATCGACGCGAAGACAGACCGGCGCCGTGTCGAGCCCGTTCCCGCCTGCTGGTCCTGAGACGCTCGCTCGTTGGTGGGACTCGTAACATTCACTTGTTGGCTCGATGTGGTGGCCTGTGGAGGGTCGTCAAGGATAACGGTCTCATATGCGGGTGCGGCATCCGCATAGTGACCGGAGCTATCTTCTGCTGAACTGATACCGCTGTCGAAGCTCGGGCGCGTCCCCAGTACAGGACGATCGGGACTGAGATGTTGTTGCTCGTGGTCGTGATTGTGAAGTAGGGGCATGTCGTGCGGAGTATGTGGCATGGGCGCGTACATTGACGATAGAGCTGACGCTTCGAAGGAGCCTCGGGGAGTATGTTCATCCAGCGGAGGCATCTCGACGGTGATTGGGATTTCATCGTGCAATTCGTCAGCACCTCTGGAAAAATATCCAGTTAGCATCAATGAAAGAGGGTGAATATGTGGATTATAGTGATGACTGGCGGTCGCTTCCACTTCCATACTTTCGGCCACAACTGGCTTCGCGGCCCGCGTCGCCGTTGATAAGGAACCATCATGGCTGCGAGCAGAGCCATGACGGTGCGAGAGGGAATGATATGTGAAGCTCAACTCCAGACGAGGCTTGTAATGGACAGGATGCGCGAGCGCTTTGATATCTTCGCAGGGAGTTCTCCGTGGAAAACCATCGTGATTCCGACTATATCCAGGAATAGATGATCGATCACGCTCGCTTGTGTAGAAGTAGCAGAAATGACGTCCAAAGCAGGACACGGACATCCTCAAGACATCCAATCAAGCATATTCGAGCAGATGCCGAGCATGGCCTTGCGTCGTACCACCCAACCGTTACATGGTGTGCTGTCCGAACACACCGCGGAGAAGGCGAT
>BACB01005693.1:0-21306 GCA_000338015.2 Ganoderma multipileum BCRC 37180 | reverse complement strand
GAGTGTGACGGTCGGGGGTGTGAAATGGTATCGTTTTCAGAGCTTGCGCACAGGCGAGATAAGAAAGTGAAAAGTACGCACCCATATCTGCTTCTGGATGGACGTCGGGCTGTTGTCCTGGCCCCCATTGCCCCCGCCACTCTGGCGCCGTTCCAGGTAGGGTTGTGGTGCCGCGAGAACGAGGAGGTCGTTAGTGGTACATGATACGGTCACGAGGGCGAGGAGCGCATATAGTCGGTGCATGACCCGGATCAAGTGTGCGTCGTCAGCGTTTCAGTAAGGTCCTCGTAGCCAGAGCATACGGCAGGCTCAGGACCAGGGCGAACAGAGCAGCTGAGACTGAGACCGGAGCCAGGTAATAGGTGACCGTCAAGGACGAGCGGGGAAGACTGGAGGAAGCCTGGGAGGGAACAAGAAGGCACTGCACCCACTGGCGTGACACATCGCGCTCTTGTCAGGCCATCCAGGGCCGCCCCCTGATCGTACTACGCTGTGCGCACTGGCATATATCCGCTTACTCCTACTCGCTCAGTCCGCCGTAACATTACCAGTGTCGGTCTTCGGAATTGGTTTCGGGCGCATATATGCGCGGAGAAACACTGCCGTGGTGGAGCCAGACAATTGGCCTACACCAATGGGCAACGGTTTTTTTTGTCTTGAATGCCACTTAGTAACTTGAAGACGCTGTGGCAAAGAGTCCCGAAGACGAATGTTGGGACCGTGGGGCATGGACGTTGGACTGACTACGCAGCCAGAGAGATGTATCTTGCTGAGGGCGCAAAGGAAAAAGGTGTATAGTGCGTCGACCGAGCGTCCAAATATCCCCATGCTTGAAACTCCAAACCACAAGAAGATCATCTGCATTGCCCGAGACGGCCGGGCCTACAACGTAAATACAGAGATACACGCCGGAACGTCATGCCCATCCTTCCTACACACACAGCTGGCTCCTGCGGATCGTCGCAACCCTCCGATCGAGCGCCCCGAACGCAGCCTCGTCCAGCAAGGCAAGGGGCCCCGCGAACATCTCGTTCCTCCCCAACCCACCCACGACCCCCCGGATGCCCTCCACGACGTTCTTCATCGAGCACATCGCCGCGATGCGCGTCGAGCTGCTCAGCGCCGCGTTCACCGCATACAAGCAGTCGTTGATGCGCCTTGACAGCTCCGCGAGCGACGTCCTTGCCGCTGCGAGCGCGCGCCCCTCCGCGGCGAGCTCTTCCGCGCGCGCCCGGAGCCCTGCGACCCTCGACGAGAGCTCGCCGCGCCGGGCCTGCTGTTCCGCGAGCTCGCTGCGCCGCGCGTCAAGATCGGAACTGGAGGTAGCGAGCTGGCCCTCAAGCCGCCGCACGGCGTCGTAGTGGTCGTTCAGGTTGTCCGACATTACGCCCATGTTGACCGCAGCGACCCCGAACGCGAGGATGGGCACGAACATGAACGCGATCATCGACTGTCACACCCTTGAGTACTGTACATCGCACTCGAAAAACCCCACACTCACCCCGATGTGGATCGCCTTGTGTGTGTTCTCTGCGGCTTCCGCCCTGTCCTGCGCGTCCGCCAGTGCGCGGCGGGCGGACGCAAGGCTCTCCTGTGCGTGCTGAACTTCGTCCTCGGACGTGCGGATGCTGTCTTCGGTCGCGCTGATGTGCGCCTCGGCGTCGCGCAGCTGGGACGATGTATCGCGTGCGGCGTCGCCAATGCGGCGCGCCTCATCGAGGTTCTGCGAGTGGCGGTCACCCGTGTCCGCCAGCCAGCTCGACGCTCGCTCTGATGCAGAGCGGATGTTCTAGCAAGGGAGTCTCATTAGTGCCAAGGAGGGCGGAGACGGTATTGCGGGGAGGAGCACTCACGTCGACGACGGCTTGACTGCTTCTGAGGAACTCGTCGATGGTCGCCTGGGGGTAGTTCATCCGGATAATGTCTGTGGTGAGGGGAGCATCGCGCTCAAGCGATGCGATGATGCCGTTCACAGCGGTGACGGACCGCCGGACGTCCGCGACGATCAGAGCCCTGTAATCCGCCATGGTTGGGGAGAGGGGAGAGGGATGTACGTGTGGAGGCCGTCTCAAGCTTATGAGGGGGCTCATGGGTGCACCGCTGCGCGTACCCACTGTCGGCACCCGCATACAGCATGATGGTTGAGTTTGACGGGGAAGCCTGAGAAGCACGAGGATATGGAGACCTGTCCATGTCTGTCAGTCTAGCACTAGGACCGACGGACCGTGTGTTCCTCCCTGGCGGGCAACTATTATACGATCGCTAACGGTTCTAAGGGTCGCGGAAATGAGGCAGGTGTGTGGTCAGATCGTCGCGCTTCTGGTCGTGCAGGAGGCGAAAAACGAGCTGAGGCATGACCAGTCCAAAATACGTACCTGCAAGGGCTAGCACCGCATAGCATACAACACCAGCATTTATCCCAGACATGTCGAGAAGGACTGTAGGGGAGGTCTGAGCTTGCTATAACTACTTTAGTGACCATTGGTTGCACCATTTGGCGTGTGGAAATAGTGTTTGCGTGCCCTTAATGGATATGCACGGTCAGTGTACGATCCCCCTAGCCCTACTATTTTAAGAAGTGACTAGGGGAGGGCCATTGCCCGAACTCACCGTAGATGCTCGCACACAACATGGTGGTCGAAGAAGCTTGAGAAGGCGGGGGATATCGACACCTTGTACGTGCATGGGAGCCTATCAACAATCTATCGACCGGTCCTTGATCAGCGAGGTGCAGACTCATTGGGAGGTTCGAAGGGGGATGTGGTAAGGCTGTACATATTACACACTGTAGCCAGTCAGATCACCTTGTTTCTAATCGCATAGACGTAACTTCAATTGATTGCTCACAAAAGTCTGTCATATTTCGTCCAACTTCCTCAAGTCCAACTGAGAGAATGTCGTGGAGTTTGACACTAGCCGTCTTATCGGAGAGTTGCCGGTCCGTCAAACCACTCGATGGAATGTCCCTCAAGTTGCAAGGCAGGCTTTCCCCAGCGGTCGGGAATACCTCAGCTGCCTGACGCATGCTGTCGATCTTCTTGAAGTTCTCGACCACGTTGTATCGCATGGCGCGTGCGACCCTTGCTATGCCCCCTCAAGGAGCCAGATCTGTGTTGTTGTGAGAAAGAAACAGTCAACAACGCGGCCCTTCACCGCGGCCATGGTTCATTCGCACTGTAAATTGAAGTGCTCACTGGTCGCATGACTTGGAAAGTCTCAGTGAAGAGGACAGGGGAAAGAGGGCTTGACTTGCCGGACGCACAGCTTTGCCAAGAATCGTCAGTGATCGGATGGTGATCGGGGCGGTTAGCCACGGCGCGCTGAGCAGGCAGCGCGTCATTCCATTCACGTTCACGCTATCCCTCCCGCACCCTCTGGGCCTGGTCCGCCTTTAACTCTCCTTGTCCTCAACCTCCATCCACCTTCCACACATCCCGCACGTCCCCGCCAGACCCCATTCCTCCTCCTCCGCGAAGCTTTGCACGCGCGCTCTCAGACTCACACAACCCCCGAGCATGTCCGCAGGACCCAGCAGATCCCGAGTTACAAGAATCGAGCTCACCGCTGATCAGCTCCTCGGGACAGATCTCACCCCCGCACGACCGCACAAGCCCTCAAAACATGCCCCGAAAGTGATCACGGTCGAGCAGCTCCTCGGTTCGAGCCTCACCATCGCTCCCGCCGCGCGAGGAGGATCGGGCTCCAGCAGCGCCGCATCTCCGTCAAGTTCGTCTCGGAGCGCCTCGAGGGCGACTGCGCAGCGGCCGCCGCCCAATTCCGTGCGATCCGTGCCGGCGCGCTCACCCTCCCCACTTCGCGTGCCCGTTATCCCGACCCGGGAGCGCGTCACGGCGGACGAGGTCCTGAGGACGGGGGTGCCCTTACGCACGCTCCAGGCAGCCAAGCAGCGCGCGCGGAGCGGCCAAGCGTTGGTGCTCACGGCCGAGCAACTCCTCGGATCCAGCTCCGGCGCTGGCTCCAGCCGCAGCAATGGCTCAGGCTCAAGCTCAAGCAGGCTCGCGGCGGAGAGCAGCCGTCGGCCTAACACTGCTGGCGATAGGACAAGTCCCTCTACAAGCGGTTCTCGTCCTGGCCGCGTCGCGCGCCCGTCGACTGCTGGGGCGACGACTGGTGGGGATGCTCGCGGGCGGGAAAACCGACCCAGGCAGGCACGACGTAGCAGCAGCTTGGGATCAACGCGCACGCTCCCGATTTACACCAAGGAGCCTGGAGAGTCGGAAGTCGTTATCGATCGGTGCGTGTCTAATCACTTATTCATTCGTGGGTCTGTAGCAGTATGCACAGCCCGAGTCTACTGTGTGTACCCTCCGTTTGCTGCTGCCGGGCGGCCGGTAATGTGAGATTTGTAAAGACAGCTTCGCACCTCGTTCCTATTCATAGGCTCGATATGAGAGCAACCCCGGATTGTGTTTTCACTCCCTCCTTGGCCATTGGCCACATGTTGGTCTTTCGTCTCGTAGGCGCTAAGATACGAAAGTCATTACGCCACAGGCCTTCTTGCTCTCATCACATGTTTTCGCAGTTACTGACATATTCTATCACTTTCCAGCGGAGCTGAAGATCTTGAGGACGAAATTCCGATCACGGTGATGACTCCCGTCGAAGAGGACGGTCCAAGTCTTGCAAACGGATTACCAAGTCCCACTTCCAGCCTGGCTGCGAATCCCGACCTCACGCAACGCCTCAGGCCAACTGCTCTCAGCCCACCATCAAGTCCAACGGCCAGCAACTTCGCTACTCAGAGCCATGTGATCGATCCTCCTTCCGCAACGTCTCCCATCCCCATTCCAGCTGCTGGACGCACGCCGGCAGCCCGGCTGTCACCGTACCCGGATGAAGTACCGTCTTACGAAGCCGCAATGTCCATAAGCACGCCCAATCTCCACGGCCTCCCCGCCAACACTCCGCTTCCCTCTTCGCCGACATTGAGTGCTCTCGGCTCCCCGCGCGCGCTCAGCCCCTCCACCGGTACCCCATCGACTCCCGCAAGCCCTGCCAGTCACCCGAGCTCGCCGAGCCCCCTAACTCCTGATGGTGCCGAGTCACCCCGCAGGCGTTTCGGCTTCATGTCGCTCTTCCACGCGCATCCGCACTCGCACGACCACAGCACGCGAAACCGGGGTGTCACGGTGTCATGGCTGCCTTCACTGATCCCGGAAGGAGTGGCGTCCGACGGACTGTCGCCAGAGCCCTCGCGCCCAGTGGAGTGCCCGCGGCCGCGCCTCCGCTCGTCGAGGTCGGTGCTGGACCTGCTGTCGCGCTCGTGGTCGGACAATCACGTAGCGCGCTCGCGGTCCGACCGCGGCTTCGGAGGCGCGTAGCGCGTCCCATCTTGCCGCACTTTTTTCGCGTTTACGTGCTTATGCCTAGTCATGTCTGTATGCTCTCCGTGTTCTCGGGATTCTGGTTGTATTTGGATGTGTTATTACGCGCGAACGGTCGCGCCCACCACTCTGCTGTATAGTCCTCATGCTTTCTCTTCTGGAGCTTCTGTGCACAATGTATGCTTAGGGCATATATTCACTGACACTAACTATACTACATGGTAAGCCGTTTCTATCTACGCAAACGTGTTGCAACCCCAAAACGGAGGGTAAGGCGCGCCTACAGAAAGAAAGCTCGGGTTGGAATGAATGAGGTTCAGCAGCTCCTTGTGGCAGGTGCTCATGAGCTCGTTGGCAGGGATGTAGTTAAAGCAGCTCGCCGAACGCAAAATCTCGTCCGTCGCCGGGTGCCGGGGGCGCCGCGGGTGGATGAAGACCAAGTCGGTGCCGACGCTGGACGCCCGCTGCAGCTCGTCCATCGCATCGTATATCTTGGCGTTCATGCAACCCTTCACTGATGCCGCGTGGACTCTGGCGGACAGAGCCTCCTCGCGCGACACGATGGACGGTGCGTCGCCGTCGCCGATGAGCTCGAGGATCGTACGAGTGCATGGACCCCACTTCTTGATGAGACGGCCTGCCTGGGCGTAATCCAGCCCGCACTCCTTTCTGTTCGTGTACTGTTATCACGCGTCCGAGGGTATCCTGAGGACGACGACGACTCACACGATAGCTCCTATCTCGAGCGGGGTCGGCAGGGCCGTGATGACCACTTGCGCAGAAGACTCCCTAGCCCACGCCTGCCATTTGCTGATTTGGGGCGGGGCGGCCTGGGTGATACGTGATTGCGACCGTTGAAGGGCGGGCGCCGGGCTGACGGAGTCCGCGTTCGAGTCCACTAGAGCCAGATGGTCTTTGAGGTTGAAAGATGTGCCTGAGGACTCGACGAACACTCCGCGGTCATTGAAGATAGCGAGCATGGTCGACTTGAGCTGGACAACGGTGGGAAGGCGGCGCGAGAGGCGGGAGAGAAGGAGGTATAGGAGAAACATTGTTTTGCCTACCAGGGAGAGTGCGTGCCGTTAGCAGCATGCTTCGCGTGGAGCGACGTTGGGAGGGGTACGAACCTATGCCGGGGTGGCCGGTCACGACCACCGCGTTCGCGTGGGAGAGGTATCCCGACTCAATGGCCTTTTCGAGCCAGAGGTACTCGGGCCGGACGACGAGGGCGTCCCGGATGGCGACGACTCCGGTGCCGCCGCACGCATTCGCGACCGAGTCCATCTTGTGGAGAGAGGTGTACTCCCACTCAGTCGAGAACGTGCTTTCCTCGTCGTCGAGGTCATCTGCCGGGTTAACGCGATCATTATAGTCCCCGAACTCGTTTGGCATCAGTATGTTGGGCTCTCCCGGCGAGATGTCTTCCATGGAGATCTTGCCTGAGGACTTGTACGGCCATTCTTTTCCCCAGACGTCCGTGTAGAGCTTCTTCGCGGCGGAATCAACTGTTGATGAGTCTTCAGTCATAGAGAGAGACGATGTTGGATGTTGGTGGGTCGAGCAAGAGCGAGGCTGAGCGAGGGGCTAAGAGCCATGATGCATGACGCCTCATTGAGCTCAGACCCTATTGCACGGCCGCCACTTTTGGGTCTTCGAGAGGTTCACCGATCTTGCTCTCCGACGTCACCATGAGCTGTAATCAAAGCCACATTCTCTACCGAGCACGGCCACTCGCCTTTCGGCCTTGCCCGCCAAGGTACTGTATAGAGCAAGCGCGACTTGAGCGCGACTGTAGGTGCTAAGGTGAACGCTTCGCGTGGACCTCTCGGCCCCATAAGCCGTCTGAAACTCGGGCTAGAACGGCCGTAGTACGCGGTGAGTTCTTATCGTGACATGGCGACCTAGTGGGCCCCACCCTTCATCTCCCGGCACCGGGGTTCTATTCGCTTCTTTCGCAAGATACAAACCAGGTTATCTGGGGATGGGGATGGCCAATCTCCTTCCTCCTCCTCCTCCTTCACCACCACTCGTCCTCAATGATCCTCGAATGTAGAACCAGGATTCTTGCAGTTATTGTAGTGGGTAACTCGACTTCATTCCAATCTTCTTTCGTGCGTCTTGTGGCTGAGTGCCCTCCAGAGGTCCGAATGCATGAGACGCCGCGCATACAAGCCGGGGTTACGTACAAATATAATATTAATACAAATATAAGGCGTCCAACCCGTACGCGCGAAGTCCTTGACTTCATGGATGAGTTCATGTTCACAGACCGCACCCGAGATCTAGACTTGCCCGAGACGGTGGCAAATTGTGGCAGAGAGGGAACGGCGCCTGACAATCGATGCGGACTTAACGCCCCGACGCTGACGGGGTCGGGGAATGGCGCTCGCCGACAGCACCGACACGATTCAGATACTTGCAGTAAGGTGCCTCACCGTTGTGCCGTTACCATCATCTCGCCACACTCATCAACGTCAATACAAGGTTAGTCGCGACAACGAACGTATGCCTGACGTAAGTCCTGGTACAGCGCAGTCTCCCGAAGTATATCTACTGATTCTCCTTCCTTGCACACAGGTCAAGGCTTCGCGGTTGGATTTAAGGTCAACCATTATTTCGCAACGATATACACCCACGCGCCAGGAAGGAGACTCCGCCTAAAAAGAAACAGTACAGCATGGATGTACTGCCCGTAGATCGTCTGCCCACTCCACGAGTCGCTCGATCGTCGACATGATACGTCCATCATGTCTGACTCTTCATGAAATCCAACTCCCCTTCCCATATGGTGCTGTCACTCTAGTCTCCAGAGACGCTGCTCATTCGCAACCACCCAACGCGATCAGGCTATTTTTACCCATCCCCCGTCTTCAGACCAAAACATTCATGCTGACCCGAGCTCGGCGACTGGCAGATGATGGTGCCCTGGAACGGAGCAAAGGATACGCCGTCGTTCTCCGTCATCGCTGAGTCGTTGGGTGTAGTTAAATGTCAGACGATCGAGTACGCCCAACATTCCCCTTCCCCCCCTTCTTCCCGGCTTGACTCTCGAGGCTCTCTGCTAGGCTCGCACCATGGTCCCCTTGACTGGTCGCTTCGCCGCTCTCGTGGCAGTCCTCGGTTATGGCAGTGTCGCGCTCGCGGCGCCTAGCGCAGCGGCCGACCCATGCGTCAAGGTCGCGGGCAAGCCGTTTGTTCCCCCTTCGGACGCCCTCGCCTGCCTCAAGTCGTTCCCCTTCAACGAGACGCTCCGCGAGAACGTTCTCACCGTCGTTGACCGCGTGTTCAACTTCTACACGTTCGAGGATTACTATCTCCATTCGCCCCGGCCGTTCCAGGACTCCACGGTTAACATCCGGGGAGAGCTTAAGCGGATTAAGTCTACTAAATATGCCGTGAGTCCTATGGCACGAATCTCAAACGCTCTGGCGGCGTGGATCTGATAGGATTCCTCTGCGTAGACGGACTTTGACTTCAACTACGACTTGTACAATGTTGTGAACCAGCTGAACGACGGACACACGCGTACGTTTGCATTTGGTTTCTTATATGCGCGTCCTTCAATGACATTTCCTAACTTCCCCTCTGTGCTCGGTTTACGTATGCAGTCTGGATCACGAGCTGCCATGGAGTGTACGAGAACCTGATCCCAGCGCCCGTCGTCACGCTCGAGAAGAACGGTGCCGAGGGTGTGTACGTTGTGCCCGACCTCGACCAGTTCATTCCGCTCCTCGGCAGCAACTTCACCGACTACTTCGCCGCCAAGAAGTTCGACTGGAAGCGTCTGGCTGGCGCGCGCGTTGTCGAGATCGAGGGCCAGGACCCCTACGCGTACGCGGAGCGCGTCGCGCACACGCAGTCTGGCAACTACCTTGACAAGGGCGTGCGCGTGAACAGCGTGTTTAGCAGCTACCGCATCTCTGGCACCGGCTACTCGCAGCGCTTCGGCGACATCGCAGGCTCGGCGTTCCCCGACAAGGACTCGCTCACGATGAAGGTGCATGTGGTCAACGCGTCGAAGCCCGAGACGGTCAAGGTTCCGTTCCTCGCCAGTTACAGCGGCGCGCCGTTCGCCAACGGCGCGGACTTGTGAGCGAACCTGAACGCGTTACGTTGCTGGCTCTCGTGCTGACTCCATGCGCACGCAGCTGGGCGAAGAACTGCGTTCCGAATGCGCAGACGAACGGCGTCGACTACAAGAACACCGGCGAGATGGAGAAGCTCGTCAGGAGAGCGCCGCACCGGGCGCGCAAGATGGCGAAGGCGAGCAGAATCGACAAGCAGAAGGTCGATGTCGGCCTCCCGACGCAGTTCGAGCCGACCATCCCCAAGCTTAACGGCAGCGAGGGCGTCATCAAGTCGTACATCCTCCCCGACGGCAAGACCGGCGTGGTACGTATGCGGCAATCTGGGCGCTGTTATTTGAGGGTGTTGTTGTACTGATCTGTGACTGTACTTTCTCGCAGATGTTCGTCAGCTCCTTCGAGCCAACCGACGTCAACGGTTTCATGACCGATGTCCAGAGCGCGTTCACCCAGTTCAAGTCCAAGGGTGTATCGCAACTCCTTGTTGACATGACGAACAATGGCGGTGCGCATACTTGCCAACCGATTTCGCTTTGGGGTGGATGCTGATTCGCGGAAAGGCGGGTACGTCTGTCTCGGCCATTTCCTTCACTCCTTCCTTGTTGGCAAGAAGAACCTCGGCAGTTTCAAGAACCCGTATGTACCTCCCGTTTACTATACCATCTTGGGAGCCTTAGTTGAACATTTGACGCTATGCAGTGGATTCCAGTCCACCATGCGCGCAAGCCCGCTGGCGCAGAAGATTCTCTCCTCGGTCATCTCTCTCGGCCTCAACAACACGATCTCGTTCTACACCCCGGACAACTGTGCGCATACTTTGCTCTCGTCTCTCTTACACCCGCAACGGGCGGGACTGACGATTAGGGCGATCCTGCAGGGGCTTTCCTGAACGATACCCAGATGCCGCTGAACCACAACTACATGACGCCGACCACCACGAGGACCATCAACGGCCAGAAGTTCACGGAGTCCCAGCGCTTCGCTGTAGGTTTCCCAGCGTCACTGCCAGGAAATGACTTAACTGAGAAGTTTCCACAGGACGTTTGCGAGAACACTTTCACCGTCCCCATCCCTGAGGAGCCCTACTTCGCTCTCGAGTATGTGAATTTGCGCATCTAATGGTGTCGAATGAATTTAACCTACTCTCTCAACTTGCAGCAAGATCGCTCTCAGTGAGCACCATCGTATTTTCTTTCCTGAACAGTTCGATCTGACACATTCAATTTAGTCGGCAACGCTAACTGCGCGTCGACTTGCGCGATGTTCACGACCCTCATGAGGGAGCGCCACAACACCGTTATCGCCAACTTCGGTGGCAAGCCTGGATCCAAGTTCGAGTACAAGGGTTCGTGTTGTGCCTTTCGTGACATATACGCCCATCTAACTGTGTATGATACTCTTCTAGGTATGGCTGGTAACCAGGTTCTGGAGTGGTTCGACCTCGATTCCGAGATCAAGACGGCGAACCTCAAGAACGTATGTGAACTGTACAATTTCTCAGAGCTGATAATGCTGACACAAAGCTCATAGGACCCTCTTGCTCCTCCCGACCTGTAAGTGTTTGTGTGTAAGGTAAAGAAAGTGGAGTGTTAACTGCTTTTTCCTCAGCCTCGTGAACGCAAACATCCGGTGAGCCTAGTATTCGCATATCCCATGTAGCGCATCGTCTGACCAATACCCCGCCATTCAGTCACAACTGGCGCATTGGTATACTTCTTTCTAAGTCCATCCCTGATAGTAATCTTACAGTCGTTCTCGTGCAGCTTACAGCTTCCTCGACGAGAAGACCCCGATCGGTGAGTCTTCTGCCTTTAGATTGGAGTTGTTGAGGTCATGACCGGCTGACCGATTCCATCAGAGTACAAGTCTGAGCCTGCGAACTGTAAGTCCTGATACAATTTTTCATAGCATTTGGGCCTGCCCTGACATTTACTGCAGTCAGGTTCCCGTATACGGCGGAAACTTACAACAACCCGCAGAACCTCTGGACATACGCGTACGTACCGCGCATCCCGTTGAACCTTATTTCTATCTGTCCGTTGACCACTGCTGTTCATGCAGGGCATCCAAGTTGTTCACCTCGGACAACCACGGCCACGGCTATGGCTATGCCGCATAATGTCGCTCTCATCCCGTCTTCACGGGCAAAACTGGACATTTTCAGTTGGACATTCACGTCAACATACCTCCGCTCCTTTTGAGAGTTATCTCCCTCCATTCCTTGAATACTTCCACTCCTTTACGAATATAAAATAATGGCTTGGTTTTGAACCAGGCAACTGTTGCTCTTAACCTTCGGTGCGATGCTCATTGGGATCCATTTTGAAGGTAGTGATGGCTCCCGGAAGGTGCGCGCTTCTTCTGGTAAAGGGAATATGGGCATTACTGGGATTGGGATTTGCAAACTCGTATGGTGCCTACCATTTTGGCTAATCGCGGACAACGAACACAGCGAGCCGGTGGACGATTCGGTGGAGAAATTTCCGAAGGTTGTTCCCATGGGAGTGGCTCGTGTAGGATCCAGCATTGACGTGTTTACTCACAGCGCGACTACCCGAGTACTCGAGTACTCAAGTACTGAAGATCATTATGGCCCTTACATGCTTAGCTTTTTGCAACGGTGGTACTACGATGGTCTGCAAGTGCTTTGCCCCCTTTATTACGCTCGGACCCGCTCACTTTAAACCGTGCTCCTTAGCGGACATCTCGGTAGGCATTTAACTTCTATGTAATAGTAACTTCTCTTTCCCAGGTCTTCATAAATTTCCGCAAACTCCGCACGTCCAGGGGGGCGGCCGTACATGCCCGGCAACGCAGCGCCCAGCGTCCTTCCAACAAAGGGTTGCCTTTTCCTCGGGCGCGAGACGTCCCGAACCGGAGCGCGATCCTAACCGCATCTGACTGAGGAAAGTGAAGGCACCAGATCGCGGGAAGCCAGTGGTGAGAACGGGTTCCACGGTGCAATACGCCGTATTTCATGTATTGGGACGCAGGCGTATGTGCGAACTCCCTGGCCCTGCAGCTGTGTGGGTAAGTCCTCACAGACGGGACTGATAAGGCTGAGCTCAGGCAAGGATAGATTCTATGCAAACGGGGCAACCGCCGTGGAAGGTAGCATAACAAGAATGGGAAAGACGGAATATGAGAGCGTTCGCGATCATGCCGGCGGATGAGAAAAGCGTTTGCCAGAAGCTCTTTGGAAGCGCCGGTGCGATAACGCCTGTGTTGCGCTGTTACCATCATCCCCTCATTGCCACTACCACGTCCGGCGGTGAGCACCCCACACTAAGTTATCAATGTGGGGAGTACATATACTGACGACACAAACATTGGCCATACAATGTTCTTCAAAAACAGAGAAGGGCATGCGGCCGGACTCACCACTCATGGCGCAACCATTGCCATGAACGCACCCCAGGAACGAGAATCCGCCCGAAAACAAAACATAGAATAGCATGCACCACGACGTTCGCGCATACCGCCCGTCCATCCATCAGTCCGACTCGTGTTCTCATCCCGTCTCTCCTCCACATGGTTCTATCACGCCGGAGACGCTGCTTCTCAATATTAATAGGGACAGAACGCGATGCATCTATTCTTGCCCGTCCTGCCCGCTTCAGCGCAGCTGATCATACCCAGGAACTTCACCAGCCCGAGCCGAGTCGGTGGATGAAGATGTCGAAATCGCCGAGGCAGGGCCTCCCTTGCTCCGTCATGGTGCATGGATAAATATCAGACTTCGCGCGGGGCCGTTCCCCCGTCGGCCCTTCTCCCCTCGGCTTGACTCTCGAGGCTACGCGTTCGCTCCGACGCTAGCATTGCATATCGGGGCCCCGCTGTTGCTGTGCACTTGTCTTCCTGCTCCACCAACCTTGTTTCATGGTCGCCTTGACTGGTCGCTTCGCCGCCCTCGCGGCGCTCCTCGGGGTCGTCGGTCATAATTGGGTCGCGTTAGCGGCGCCCACCGCCGCGGCCGACCCGTGTGCCAAGATCGCGGGGAAGGCGTTCGTGCCGCCTGCGGACGCGCTCGCATGCCTCAAGTCATTCCCCTTCAACGAGACGCTCCGCCAGAACGTGCTCACCGTCGTCGACCGCGTGTTCGACTTCTACACATTTGAGGACTACTACTTGAACTCGCCTCCGCCGTTCCAGGACTCGACAGTCAACATCCGGGCCCAGCTCGCGAGGATCAACACAACCAAGTATGCTGTGAGTACCAAGTCCTCATTGGGGTTGGCAATGGGTTCTCGCGCGTCGGCGGAGGTTGACGGGATTGATGAGCGCAGACGGACTACGACTTTAACCGTGACTTGTACATGTTTACGAACCAGCTGAACGATGGTCACACCCGTACGTCTGCCCCTCAGTCCCTATATGCGCGTGTTCCTTTGTATTGACTTTGCACATGCGCGCGTGATCCACCAGGCTGGCTCCCGTCCTGCTATGAGACTTTCCAAAACTTGCTCCCTGCTCCCGTTGTCACGCTCGAGGAGAACGGCGTCGAGGGTGTGTTTATCGTCCCCGACCTCAAAGAATTCATCCCCCTCATCGGCAGCAACTTCACCGACTTCTTTGAGTCCATCAAGTTTGATTGGCAGCGCCTCGCCGGCGCGCGTGTGCTCAAGATCGAAGGCCAGGACCCCTACGCGTACGCGGAATTCATCGCGCACACACAGTCCGGCAACTATCTCGACCACGGCGTGCGCGTGAACAGCGTATTCAGCAGCTACCGGATTTCTGGCACCGACTACTCGCAGCGCTTCGGCGACATTGCAGGTCCCGTGTTCCCCGATCTAGAGTCGCTCACGATGACGGTCCAAGTCGCGAACTCGTCCCGGCCCGAGACGGTCAAAATTCCGTTCCTCGCTAGCTATGCGGGCGCGACGTTCACGAGCGGCGCTGACTTGTGAGTGGCACGCCACAGGTAGAAATGAGGACGTTTGAAGCTGACTGGGTGCGCGCGTTCGATAGTTGGGCGAACAACTGTGCGGCGAACTCGGGCACGAATGGCATCGACTTTAAGAATGCTACCCAGATGGCGGGGATTACAGCGGACGCGCCGCTCAGAGCGAAGAAGCTCGCCAAGGGGAACATTGTGGACCTCAGCCAGAAGATCTCGGTCGGGCTCCCGTCACAGTTCGAGCCGACCGTCCCTACGGTCAACGGCAGCGAGGGCGTCATCAAGTCATACGTTCTGCCTGACAGCAAGACGGGTGTGGTGCGTATGCGCCTGTCTATTCTGCCCAATTGTGTTGAGAGTTTTGGTATGCTGATCTTGGGATGCTATACGCACATTTTGTAGATGTTTGTGGGCTCGTTCGAACCGAACGACTTCGACGGGTTCCAGACTGACGTGCAGAGCTCTTTCGCAGAGTTCAAGTCCAAGGGCGTCTCGCAGCTCATTGTGGACTTGAGCAACAACGGCGGTGGGCACATATCCGGGCTATGCTGTCCGGGAAGGTAGAAACTGATGCTCATATAGGCGGATTCGTCTGTCTTGGTCAGTTCCTTCATGCGTTCCTCACCGGCAAGAAGAGCCTCGGTAATTTCCAGAATCCGTGAGTACCTATTTGACCATATAGTGTTCAGACCAATCCCAACCCCAACCCTGCATCACGCAGTGGCTTCCAATCGACCATGCGCGCGAATCCGCTTGCACAGAAGATCCTTGCCTCGGATATTGCTCTTGGTCTCAGTGACAATGTCTCGTTCTACACCCCGGACAACTGTGGGTCTTTTGAATGTCTCTTCATACCGACGACGAAGCGACACTGACTGCGTGGGGATTCTGCAGGGGCATTCTTGAATGACACCGAAATGCCGTTGACGCACAACTACATGGCACCATCTAGCACGAGGAATATTAATGGCCAGAAGTTTACGGAGTCACAGCGCTTCGCCGTAAGTCTATTTGAGTTCCTTCGGCAAATACATTAGTGACTCAGATGGATTTACAAAGGACGTCTGTGAGGCCGGTTTCATCGTCGATATTCCGGAAGAGCCTTTCTTCGCACCAGAGTGCGTGTCATTGTACATAAGTTGTAGGAAACGCGGAGCGAAACTGATGCACCTGTTCTATCTGCAGCAAGATCGCCATCGGTGAGCGCGACTCCGTCTTCGGGATTGCATGATCCAGTCTGACTTCATGGATTCAGTCGGTAATGCTAACTGCGCCTCTACCTGCGCGATGTTTAGCACCCTCATGAACGAGCGTCACAACACCACTATTGCCAACTTTGGCGGCCTGCCTGGGTCTCAATTTGAGTTCAAGGGTATGCCCCGTCGCGCTATCCCCTCTCATCACCAAAGTTGACTCTAATTTCTATCCGGATAGGCATGGCTGGCAACCAAGTTCTGGAGTGGTTCGACATCGACTCTGAGATCAAGACGGCGAACCTCAAGGACGTATGTACTGGTACGATTTCTCGAAACCGAACTGCGCTGACACAACTTGTAGGATCCTCTTGCTCCTCCCGACCTGTGAGTACCACTGTCAAGGATGATCAATCTGACGCACTGACTGTTGTTCTCTCAGTCTTGTGAATGCAGACTTCCGGTGAGGCGATATTGGCGAGTGCCACCTGTTCCATTGCCTAACTAAAACCTTGTCATACAGCCATAACTGGCGCATCGGTACATCATTCCCTAGAGTATAGCCTTAGCGAGGAACTGACTGTCCATTTCGTGTAGCATACAGCTTCTTGGATGAGGCGACGCCGATTGGTGAGTTGTTGCCTGGGGCATCATTTAGAGGACTGGCTGACGTGGTTCTGTCTTAGCGTACAAGTCCGAGCGTGCACGCAGTAAGTGCTCATGGGATGTATCCTTCATCGTACTCTAATAGCTCCTGCGACTGCAGTTAGGTTCCCCTACACGGCCGAGACCTACAACAACCCGCAAAACCTCTGGACATTCGCGTACGTACTTTCCTGGAATCTTGTTGATGTGCCCCATCTTTGACGTGAACCTTTTCCCAGGGCTTCCAAGCTGTTCTCTTAGGTCGGTTCGCCGTTTTCCGCTGAACCTGCACCTCGATACGGTCAGCGGCCCGGGGGGTAACCTTCGTTGGAAGTACTTATCGCATATACCGGAATACACCTTGGTTCTTTTTAGGATGGTCTTGGTGTTTCGACGCCGCAAGTCAATCTATCTACCATTAAAGTGTCTATGCGAGCGCAGAGATAAGGAAAAAGAAAAAGACTTAGAGGAATAATACACTGGCCGCAGCTGGAACGAAGCGCGCACGCAGAAAGCTTATTCCGAGGAAGTCGGACTTTGCTCGTTGCCGCCACTGTGACTCAATCGGATTTGCCGTCTGCTTGCCCACTGCCAGCCTCTTCCTTTACTTGCACCCTCTTGTACCACCTCGATAACCCTCTTGCCTATGCTGCTCCCTTCTCCTATAGCCTTAGTTTTGGACTAGAATGATTCCATCGCCGCCCCATCCAGAGCTGCAAGACCTTCGCGAGCGGCTTCGCGACATACACGCCGCGATGGCTACGTTCGGATCCGCTCAACTTGCAGCGAAACCACCGATCCTAGACTTATCCATGGACCTTAGCGGTGACTCGAACGAAGAGTTTCACACCCATCAAGATGCAGTCCAGGGGCTACGAGCCTTGAGGGATGCTGTGAGGCGAGATTTGGATGTCCTAGAGAAGGTGAGTTCATCTTTGAGATCGCACACGCGAACGTGGCGTACTATCTCCCAGAATTACCACCAGTAGTTTCTCAACGATCCAGCGTGTGCGACCGCTCCAGCTCTGTCGACAAATGCGCCATACTTAATCTCCGTCTGGAACGAAGTGCTGCATGCACAACCCCCAATCGTCACGATATGGCGCACGTTTCTGGAAGGCGACCAGCGCCCTCATGTCCCTCGACGCGGTTCCCGTAAGCCACCAGGTGTGAAGGTGGATGTCGTTGCAGATGGGGGCAGGCGATGGGTACGAGTCAACACGTACGTTGTCTAATCACCCGACGGTCCATATATGCGCTTACTTTCGGTGCCTAGCACCAAAAATTCTCGCCTCCTTGCCGAGTTTCGCGAGATCGATTCCTATCAGACCGGATCTGAGGATGAAGACGAGCCTGGGGAAGTCGATCGCCCGAGCCTTGCGCAGAAAGAATTCGACAACTCTATCATTCGTGCAGGCCGTTCTCTCTTGGATGCTGCACGTCGCAATCCACTACCTGGTACCGATACCACGCCATCCGTCACGCTCCGTTTGACGCGACTAGACCCCTCACCATCCGACCCCAGGGAGCATGATCCGCGTATAGCGCATACAATATACCTACTGCGCGACATGGGCATCGACGTCGAGCTCGGAGAGCGCGATCCCACTCAGCTACCCCGAGTCGTGGCCCCGCCTGTCCGCCACCTAGAGCCTACCATTCGAGTCAACCTAGACCTCTCCATCCTCATCGCCCTCGTGTCTGACCTGACTCATTCACCTTTTCCAGCGTCGGCCGCGGAGGCCGACGCACGCTACATCCCGTCCGCGCAGTACCGCGAGTGGAAGCGCAAGCGCCTGGAAGCGACGAAGGGCCCTGACGAGGAGATTGACGAGAGCCGACTCGGCGAAAGCGGCCTGGGCAAGCACTCGCGAGCGCTCGCCAACCAAGCCCTTCAAGAGATGAATCGCGGACTGCTGCACGAGCTGCGCGACCGCCTCGCGGTCGTCGCGTCTCCTGGCCTCACGAACGTCGAGTTCTGGACGACCCCAGAGGCACGCGACCGCTGCCTGCGCATCGTGCTGTCGAAGATCGGCGGCCGCAACGAAAAGCGGCGTGCCGCCGCACTCTTCCTCGTCCCGGTCCCGGGGGCGGACACGGACACCCCGCTGTCGTGGTCCCAGGCGGAGGAGCAGTACTGGGAGGGCTCGCGCTACCCGCGCGCGTTCCTCCCGCTCATCCCCATCCGCGTATTCGAGACGTCGGTGCCTGGGGCGGATGTCGAGCCCCCGGTGCCGTCGGGCGATGAGCGCGCTCTCTCGCCGTTCTTCGGAATTCTCGCGCGGACGTGTCGCGACATCCTGGCGCAGGAGACAGTCCCCGACCCGCGCACGTTAGCTAAGGCTGGGAACGGTGGTGCATGCACCCCGACACCGGATGAGGACGGGTCTGAGGCGGCAGAGATCGAGCGCGCGGCGGTGACGAAGGCGAACCCGCGCCTCACGGCGCACACGGTGCAGAGCATGCTGTGGGGCGCAGCGCGCGGGTGGACGACGCTGACGGCGAACAAGTCGAGCGTGAAGGCGATCCTGCGCGATATCCGCGCTGGGGAGGGTGGGACTGGGTATGGCTGGCCTGGGGCACGCGAGGCACACGATACCGCGCAGCCTGACGATGCGAGTAGGGAGGAAGGAGGTGGGGAGGCGGTGGTGGAGAAGGCGGCGATGTGGGTCGTCGATCCGAGGAGTCTAGCGGAGGGCATGCGGGCGGACTACGTGGAATGATGTTCAGGGCTTCCTGGTTTATGGCTGCCTTACGTGGTTGTCAGGGAGAGGCAACGGGTGCGGAACGAGGTCGATGGTGGGTGGGGGGCGAGAGCCGGTCGTCGTCCTATCTTCAATTGGCCGGATGATGTCGTGCATACGTCGAATAATGACCCTCTTGTCGCGACTCCCCGATGTTAGTGTCTTCCCATCCAGAGAGAACGCTACGTGCTCGACAGCATCTTTGTGCCCGGAGAGCGTCGCTACGCACGACCCATCGCTGGTCCTCCACACTCGAACTGTCTCGTCCCACGAGGCGGACGCGATGTACTTTCCGCAGGCAGAGAATTTGGCTGCTGTGATGTTCTCCTTGTGTCCCAGTAACCGGAAAAGTTCGATGCCCGTGGACCCGTCCCAGATGTAGCATGTATTCCCAACCACTTCGAGCAGTAGCCTCCCGTCTGGTGAGAATGAAATGTCCGCCGCAAACGTTTCCGTTTCAGCCTCCCAAGGAAGTAAAGCGTCTCCTGTCTCGATGTCCAGGAGATTGATTCTAGGACCTCGTCCATACGACGCGATAGCGAGGCGCATACTTTCAGGATGAAAGGCGGCACCGACAACGGCGTGTGCTTGCACCGACCGTGAGGTTCCAGGCGGATTGCTCCAGACCGAGAGCGATTTGTGCAGCGTGCGTGAAGCAACGTTGAGAATAGAGCACTCGCATCTGTCGGAGACACAAGCGAGCCAGCGACCGTTGGGAGAGAATGCGAGGCGATTCATTTCTCCCATGAATGGGAGAAGTGCTCGCTGTTGGAATGTGTCTGCGTCCCAAAGCCGTGTCGTTCCATCACTAGAGCCGGTCGCAATCGTTTTGCCATCAGGGGACCATGCACATGGCGAGACAGCCTTGGTATGTCCTTCGAGTGTGGTGACTTTGCGTGCTCCTCGACTGAGGTCCCAAATCGCCGCGCTATCGTCGTATCCGCCCGAAAGAAGATAGTTGCCGTCTGGGGAGAAGGCGAGCGTTAGGACTCGCTTGTAACCGTGCGCGACCCATTGCTGAGCTATGGTCCCATCGCTGGTATCCCAGAGGATGATAGTAGAGTCGTCGGAGCCACTCGCCACCCACTTGCTGTCTGGCGAAATAACGAGAGCCCGTACTTCGCCATCGTGTCCAATAGGAGGGACTAATTGACGGGAATTTGGTTTAGTTTTAAGAGGAAAGGGACGTCAGAACTTACCGTCATCTTTGCACTGTGACTTCAGTGTGAGAGCGCCGCGTTGAGATAGCACAGGCAAGTGTTTTCCGAGCTCGCAAAGCCAGAATGAGCTGTTGTTGGTGGACAATGGACATGTAAGCGTGAAGATGATTCTGGGATGTGAAAATCCGAGTAGGGCGTGCTCTAACTCCTCATATGTCCTGTTCCCAGTCTCAACGCCATTACGCGACAGGTCATGCCGAAGGCCTTTGAGCCCGTGTGGTTCCCATTCCAGCGTAATGTCCGTCAATGGTAGGCGTTTCGGGGGAAGAGCCTTCAGCAGGTCGAGAGCCTCCTTCGCCCCCTCGATCTGCTTTCCGGGCAATTGCAACACGAGGGACCGTAGTGAAGACCAATCGCACCGATATTCAGAGAGAATATTTGCCAGAAATACTGCATTATTCAAGATGAATGAAATTGCCACTGGAGGAGAGGTTCAACTTAGCATACCATCTTCTACTTCCCTTAGGGTAAGGCTGCTAATCGTCGATGACGCTAGACTGGAATCAAAAAGTAGTAGGCCCAGAGGTGTAGCTCGTTGATCTGCGATTAAGGACTTATAATCGACCTGTAACAACAGTGGGGTCCAGGTTTGGCTTTAGTAAACGCGCTAACGACCGGGAGAGAGACTCACAGTCAGCGCCTCCAACTGTACTTGTTGGAATAACCGCCGTTTGATTACTTCCGGCAATGTCAGAGGTTCACCGTTACTCATGGACGTTTCTATGATTTGAATGCCGGAGCAGGTGAGATGCGTGACGTTCATGAATGCTAGAAGCAACCGGGCGAACGAGATGGGCGTCTCGAAATCAAGACGAGAGAGGCATAGAGTCCGGATATGGGTCCCGAAGAGTTGAAAACAAGTGAGGCTGGACTGGTGTATATGTAGAACGAGATCTAGATCGGATTCCTGATCATTCGAGGTGAATTCGATTTTGGAAAGGCTTGGGAGAATGCGAAGGAGTGGGACGGGTGCCAAGTCTGGTGGCCAGACGGCGATCGAGTGGACAGCGGGTTTTAGGTGAGGATTCTTCTGGAGGAAGTCGATGAACGCGAAGACATGATCCCTGCTCTCGAACCGGACATGGGCAAACATCGCAAGACGCGTGCGAGGGAGAAGCTGGCGGCATGTGATAGCCAGGCTCCGTAGCGTCTTCGGATGGCCACGACAATGGTC
>BACB01005692.1:0-39302 GCA_000338015.2 Ganoderma multipileum BCRC 37180 | reverse complement strand
TAGGATGTGTTAGAGGGAGTTGAAAGTGGCAAAACGTCGCTGTGATTAAATTCTTATACTTTCTCGCGTTATAAGCCATCCAAGGCGACATATTTGACTGACGCCTCGTTCCACTCCATCACCGCCTTTGCGCGCCTGAGGCTCCACATCCATCGCAACGACGTCTAGTTGAACATTATTATCAAGCAAGGACGGCCGACAGTTCATCTCGAGTCAGACTGAACTCTGGTAGTTGCAGAGGTCAATGACCATAAAGCTTGTTGACTGCCTTTCAAGGCTGAGAGCTGATGGAAGTACGCGTGCATATAATTCTCAGCCGCCGTGCATCAGGTTACAAGGAAAGAGTGACATCTAGAATTCTGTCTAGATAGATCAGTATAGTAAACTGGACTAAGGAGGATATCACATACGAATACAAACCAGGGAAAATCAGAGGTTTGAACCCCTACTTCGACCTTCGATAATGTTTTTGACCAGTGGTGCTGTCGTCTTTCGCGTCGCATCTACGTTCTTCTGCTGCCATACTCTCGCACGAAACTCGTCTCCAAACCCGTTGTGCACGCCGAGCTCCGGGAACTTGACTCGCTTCAGCTCCAGCTCGCCGCTCTCCGCGAGCGCGTCGAACAGCGCATCCGCGAGCTCCCCTCCTCTCCGCACCACGTACATCTGCTCCCTCCTGTGCTTGCCCTTCCCGCTCTTCCCAGCTTTCTCGTGATCGTGGAAGGACGTCAGGATACCGAGGACCTCAAGCCCGCGCTCCCCCATGAACCGCTCCGTCTCCTTGAAGAACTCCCTGTCGCGTGGCAGCCACTCCGCGAACCCGATCGGGACGGACGATAGCCCGACGCGGATCTCCCGGTCTGGGTCTGGTGCCACCGCACGCCGCATCGTGTACTCCTTGTAGTCTCGCCTGAGCAAGTCCTGAGTCCCGAGATGCGCCACCGACGCCTTCTTCTCCTGCAAGGTGCAGTGCAGCTCCTTCAGCCCCGCGGTTTCGTGTGGGGCCGCCTCGTCGATGTGCACGCCAGACGGTGCGTGGGCGCCGTCGACGGCAGATGGAGGGGCAGATGCGACGAGGAGATTCGCATTTTCTGCATGGTAGCATAACGCGGCCGCCTGCGCTCGCGGGACGAGCAGCCTCGCAGCTCGATGGTCCACAGCCTCTGCCTTCCCGCCCGGCTTCAGGCCGCTGGTATCGATGAGGATGCTGCAGAGAAGGAGTGTTGCGAGCTCTGGGGGAATATTATCATCAAGCCCTTGTTGGTGCTGAGCGAATAGCTGGGTGACGAGGGACGCGCAGCTGCCCGTGGGGACAGCGACGAGACGCGGGGATGCAGTGTCGTGGTACAGGCCCTCGTCCTCATGGTGGTCGACGACAGCAACGACGCGCGCGCCGGGATTGTCCTGGCTAAACCGGGTGCCGAGACGATTGTGGTCTACGAGCGCGAAGTTCGTCGAGGGGAATGAGGCAGAGGGGAGACATGGCACGTCGTCGACGCAGAGGATATCGGTGTCGGGATCCAGATGTGCGAGAGCAAACGCGTGCAGGTTCTCCGCTCGTAAGCGGAGCTCCGCGCGGGGAGTCTGTGTCAAGGGAACAGCGAGGATACATTGCACCTTCGCCGCATACCAAGCGTACGCGATCGCGCTGGCGATCGAGTCCAGATCTGGTTTGGGTGGACATTAGCGTTAGGTGTGGACATGGGTACCACGGTGTTCTCGCCTACCGCCTGCCTCGTTTCCCATTACCACAGTCCACTCTGATCCGTTTCCTTCCTTAACGGCATCGAGGTAGGATGCCTTCCTCTCCCTGAGGAACGCAGAAAGCGCCATCCGGCTGAAAATACGTTGGTTTTGTTGAACGTCAAGTCGTCGAATGGCCGCGGAAAACTTGCGCTATGAACCTATATTGAGCATCCGTGAGCCTTGGTTTGACATCGACCTCATCTTACAGAGGCTTGTATGCGGCCAAAGAGTGCAATCCGGGGCGAACACAGAGTGCAGACCAGGGCAGGTCGACAACCACCGTGAAGTAGCAGGCCAAGTTTCATCAGCAATTAGCGCCCATCATTCGTATAAACATCCAGTGCGGCCACCCAAACTTGGACTTGACGACAAGCATTAGGGGCACACAGAAATGAACAAGGACAAATAAATGATCGATAGAGCAATACAAAAAATGGTCTACAGTATGTACCCCAAGCCTAGCGTGTTAGTAAGAGGCATGTCAAATGGAAACGGTATGCTATGTGATGAACGACAATGGATGTAGGAGAGGGAGTACAGTGTAAGATAACGATACAGATTCACCGAAATCCAAAAATCTAGAACGAAAATACATCAAAAGTAGGGAACAACGCGGCCGGACAGATACCTGTTCATGACGGCATGGTGCCTCTCAAGATCGTATGTATCGTCGACCTCTATCGACAGGTGGTGTGCCCGCAGCTCCTCCAGGAAGTCGGCCGTCGAACCTTGCGACCTGTGCCCACCTGGGGTCCGGAACTCCCACCCGTGCGCGTCACACACTGAGTCCCGAGGCACGAGCACCGGCCGCGCCTGGCTCTCCACGTCCTGCCAGTTCCTATACACAGTTCATGGGTCGGTCAGTAAACCGCAAGTGGGATCGAGAAAGCGACGACGTACAGATGTTGAAACAGCCGTTGCTTTGTGATTTCCGGAAACTTGCACCTCTGCGCTGGGTCCATGCACAGCAACTGGGAGGAGCGAATTGAGCCGAGAGTAACCCCGCTAAGCAACGACGACTTACATCCATGACAAAAGCCTGGAGCTCCTCCGGCGCACCCTTGTCCTCCATTTCTTCCTTGATCTTCGCGACGCGGAATCCCATCAGCGCCATGTCCGACGAGCCGGGAAGGAACTCCTGTAGCCCAGCTGTCAGCCATTCGTTCCCCTTATCGCTCGTAGCACAGAGGCTCTCACCTCATGCATAAACATCGCGATAAGCGTGACGCCGAAAGACCAGTAATCCGCCGCCTCGTCGTACTCCCGGACCTCTCCATCTTCAATAGGCTCCAAGATCTCCGGGGCCGCAAACGCCGTCGTCATCACGATGCACGTGTTGTTCGCGCGTGTGAGCTTCCCATCGTCGTTGAGGAACCGTGCGCCCCCATAGTCCCCAATGACGCAATGCCCGCTTCCGCTGATCATGATGTTGTGAGGCTTGAGGTCATGGTGGACGATGCCGTGCTCGTGCAGCCAGTTCAAGCCCAAGATCTACGGTGTTTGCGATAGCGGTAAGGACGATGCCACAAGATGAAAAACGGAACGAGACACGTACGATCTCCGCCGATGCCATGACTAGCGAGTCGTATCCAATCCTAAACCGATACCCCGCCAATGACCCGCCCTCACAGAGCTCCGTAGCGATATGCAAGTTGCCAGCCGACGACCGCCACGCCCACAGCTTGTCCGCGAGGAACGGTTGGAGCAAGAACAACGAGGGGCTCTCCTCCTCCGCCAAGACAGACAGCACCTTGAGCTCGTTGATGATACCCGCGCACGCCGACCCCGAAATCTTCTGCCCGATGCGCACTGCCTTCAGCGCACACGGTTTCTTGAGGGCGATGTTGAAGACCTTGTAAACCCGCGCGAAACCCCCGGTACCGAGGACACCCCCCGTAAGCCACTTCCCTTCGTTCAAGGGGGGAACCTCGATAAGATTGTGCTGCACAACCGGCCACCATCGCATCTCCGGTGCCCGGTCATAGTCCGGCTCCTGGAGAGATACACCAACGGTCTGGGCACCTGCGGGCTTCGAACGCACGTAGCAAGACAGTGCAGAGGACTGAGATGTGATATCCGATGATCCATAAATCGAAGGCGAGCTAGATGACGGCGGAGTGCCGACCGAGAAGACAGAGTAAGGACCGGAGGCAACCAGGGGCTGGAAGTCTTTGGGCTGCGCTTCAGAGCCATCTTCATGGTCCGAAGATTTCTCTGCACTGTCCTCCACCCTGGGAAAACCGATGGTGTTGCGCACGACCGGGGAGGCTACGAGCGGGCTGCCAACAGGAGCTTGCGCGTCCAGAAGGTCGTTAATCATCCGTCGCCCCCATTCTCGAGTCTCCGAATCCAAGTAGAAGCCCTCTGGTCTAGGCGGCCGTTGAGGGACGGCCGGCCGTAAGTGGGGAGGAGGGGGCAGCGGTGGTTGAACCTCTGCCGGGGCCGCTGGCGCGCGTTTGACCTTCGCCCGCCAACCAAAGGTCTTGCCCAAGAGAATACGCCCAGCGTCTTTGAGCTTTGACGAACCTTTGCGCGGTGGTTGGGGGTAAGTAGGATCCTCAATGTCGTCCGTCTGAACGCCAACGTCCCGATACCTGCGGGCGCGAGTAGGCGGTGTGTAGGGAGCCGCAGGCGTCTGGGAGGCCCCTGTCGTGTGCATATGCAGGAAACTTCCTGCAATCGGTGGGCGGGGTACCCAGGAGTGAGTCGAGGCTGTGGGGCACGACGAAGGGCCAGTTGAATGCGCCGAAGGAGGGTCTAATGGGTCCAGAGATTCTTGAGCCCGATGGGGAGGGTCGGACTTGCGCGATCCACGCGCGAACGGGTTCAAAAACGAGGGCTTGCGGGACATGGAGATGAACGAGGAGGTGGATGAACGAAGGATAGCTGAGAGGTGGTCAACGGACAAGTGGTTAGGGATGCCAATCGAAACTCACAGTGTGAGATTCGTGTACAGTCGCTGTCAGCGTTGGGCGCGGGTTGATGGTGGTCGTAGAGGGTGGTTTAATGGAGTGTGGGCAGTGGTCGACGGACGGAAAGACGAGAAGGAGGTGGAGAGTTGATATACCTGGTGGGCCACGGCCCCGCTTGGCCTCTCAGCCACATTTCCCGAGGCAAAGCGGTAGCTGCGACAAAAGGAAGGAGACCCTCGAGCTGGTGAGCTCAAAGGGAGTTTGAAAACTGCACGTGGACACTGGGGACAAAGCATGAGTGAGTTGCAGCATTGTCGGCTAGCACGAGACTGTTGCGTACCTGTACAAGTGCCAACGCCTTATCCATACTCGAGGCAGGGGGTGGCACAAGCCATGTTCAGGACGAGCAAACCAGGGAACAGAAAGAGCTGAGAGGTCGACATCGCGACGGCGAGCGAGAAGGAGTAGCGTGAGGAGGGGGAAGGGGATCTGGAAGGGCGGAGAGAGGAGGAGGTAAAGGCAAAGGTAAATTGAAGGTAAATTAAAAAATACCATAGACGCCTTATCAGTCGGTGATGATGTAATCAGCCGCGTGCCGTCCCGGGGAGATGAGTGAGCTCATCGTCTGTGTCGGCAACGACCAACTTCACTGTCGTTCTCGTCTTCCCCACTTCCATCATGGCGGCCACACCTCCGACGAAGCAGTCACTCCTGCACCTATACCACTCTATGCTGCGGACGTCACAGTCCTTCAGCTCGTACAACTTCAGGAACTACTTCGTCCGGCGGACGAAGAGTACCTTCCGGGACATTCAGGTATGTCTTGATACTGTTCGATATCCCACTCCAACGCAGACTGATTCATCCCTAACCTGTATAGGATGAGACAGATCCTGCGAAGCTAACTGCTTTTTATAACGAGAAAGCGAAGGAGCTGGCCGTGTTGAAGCGGAGTGCAATCGTGAACCAACTATATGGTGGATGGCGACTGGTTGTCGAAGACCAGAAGCCAGTACGGGATCGTGGAGACACATAAAAGCTCTCGCACCCCCTACTTTTCGCCTACTTCGCGGTTCCGTTGCATTCATGTTGGGTCCATCTCGTTAGAAGGTATGTCGTCCAATTCAGC
Source organism: Ganoderma multipileum BCRC 37180 (assembly GCA_000338015.2). Taxonomy (NCBI): domain Eukaryota; kingdom Fungi; phylum Basidiomycota; class Agaricomycetes; order Polyporales; family Polyporaceae; genus Ganoderma; species Ganoderma multipileum. Next base: position 33,515 of record BACB01005692.1, on the reverse strand, counting down.
ATGACTTCGGAGGACTCAGGGCGTCTTGCAGGGTCATCCTAGAATGTTGCCGAATATTGTACCTACATACTGCCCATGCTACTCGCTCCATCATTCAACCATCTTGCATTCCCAGTGTGCGGAGAAAGCGATATCCGGAACTCGTGGTACGTTCTACTCGTCCTAATGCTATATGCGGTCCAAGCGCGGGTGCTGGGAGACATACATGCCAAGGCAGTGATCACGAACGGTGCAATTGGTGCGCCAAACATGTCAGTTGTTGGCGTAAGCAAAAACAAGCGTCGCGGTCGAAGCCTCAGCATCATGGATCATCTCTTCCTCCGCTTCCCCCCGCCTCCCATTGAATCTTCCTGGTCGTCACCTCTACGCTTTAATGCCGCCCCACGAGTATCTCGAGAGCGCGAAGGTTCCGATGGCGCCCAGCCACCAGCAGCGTCTGTGCTCCTCGATGGCCCGGCAACTTGGGCAGCAGCCGAGGCAGCATTCTGCCTATGACCATCAGCTCCATCCCCAGTCAACGGCTGGGGCGGGATCGTGCGGCGCTGGGAAGGCACGTTCGGACGACGCTTATCAGCCGGTCTCTTGCGCTCTGGATTCAGTGCGATGTCATCTGGGTGGTCGACGAGGTACTGGAAGATGAGACGCTGGACGGCTTCGTGGAGATGATCGGGTTCCGGCTCGTGGTCCCACTCCCAAAGCGCGTACTCGGGACAGACTTGCTCCGAGACGTCGCACAACAGGTCCGCGATGGTACTCATGTCCGGGAGGGGCGTGAACATGTTCCTCCAGCGTTGCCGAGTCGCCCCGAAGAGGGTGTCTCGCTGATCGTGGATTTCGGTGGGATCGCTGGGGATCTCGTGTGAGTCGAAAGCTGCCCAACTAGCCCGCAACTCTGCAGGGACGTATTCCTCTTGAGGACCGGAGGCAGGCTGGACGCGCGCAAGGACAGCGAACATCGTCCAGAACATGGATTCGACGTCGTGCTCAGGGCGATGGAAGAACGCAGCGGACGACATAGTCTCTCTGAAATCCCGCGGAGGTACACCACCATGCATAAACGCCCCTTGCGCCGTCTTCTCGTCGTTGTAATGTTCGTAGTGCTCCTTCCCACGGACCGCCTGGTACAGCTCGAGGGCACGACCCGAGAGTTCGGGCTTTTGAGCCCCTAAGGTTGAGGAGCGGGAGATGAGCGTCCGACCGAGGCACACGGAACGCGCCATGTACTTCGGGTGCCCTAGAAGATATCTCAGATGACAAACTACGGGCCGCAAAGACTAGAATGGTGACGTACCGTCCTCGCGGCGAGTTCGTCATGAGGCATATCTTCTTCACCCTCCGAGCGGAGCCTGGCACCACTGCCGAAATCAATGAGAAGGCACCTCGGGATCGACGGAGGGTCCCGCGTGGACCTAAAATGCGCATCAGGAGGTCCGGCTAATGTCTTCGAGAGCAACCACGTACCTGTGCCCTTTGAGCATCTCATCAATGAAGGGATGGCGGTTCGTCACGGCAGGTCTTTCGAGTTTGCGTCGCTTCGTGGCGATGAGAATGTTGTGGATGCTCATGTCTCGGTGGAGGATTCCCCGCTTCCGAACGAGAGTACGGTGCACTTTTCAAGTAGCAATGAGGAACTTCAGGACACATAGCGTGGTGCGAGGACACACCTTCGAGGACGTCGTAGAGCACCTTGAGGATACTGTTGATGCTTTTGGCTTTCGACATCTCGATGCCGACGTCATAAAGCACCAACCTATGCTTCGTTCGCCTGTCGCCCCCTTCCTCGGAGCCACAGGTGATCACCGCATCGCCTACTTTCACGTCCTCGGCCGACTTCAGGCGCACCACACCCGGCACGTCGCCCTCAGCGTGGATATGGTTGAGGATGTCCGCCTCGTCGAATCGCCGCTTCGTATGGTGGTAGTAGTCTTTGATGATCGTGCGGGACTTGCCGTCAACAGCGTAGTAGACGGAGGACCGTCTGCCCCACGCGTCGCCAAGGATGACGCACTGGCCGTCTGTGTACTCCTGCCCTCCCGCAGTGATGTTCCACCTCGTCGTACCGTCCTTATGGTGGACCTACCGCATCGTGCTGTCGCGGAAGAAAGGTGGATGTGGCGGGACGTAGACGGTGTACATGAACGACGCGAGCGGTGTGAGCGACGTCCAAGGAAAGCGAGGTGATGGGATAACGCCGGAGGGTTCCGAGAGCAGTAATTGGTAGTATTTGGGCTTCGCGATCAAGCACAGCGAGGCCGGCTTGTCGGGACGGGCCCTTTGGTGTTCGTAGGCGTACGTCGCGGCTTGCGGCAGGGCGTTTGAGTCGTCCGCCTTGACCTCGACAAGGGTCTCGATGTAATGCTGGGGAACGTGGCCGGATGTTCCCTTATCGTCAAAAAATCTAGATGGTTCAACGACGGCGACCAGATCGGGCTCGTCGTTGGATTTGCCGTTGATGTTGCTCGGAGGGTGCTTTCGTGTGGTTTTCAATGAACTCTAGGTGGCCCGATGCTTGGAGACGGTCCTCCAGACTTACCTTCTCAGCATCGGATAGTGTGTCTGAAGGGGGTATTAGCAGAGGCCAGTGCATACGGGTATTGAACTCGCCATAGACCTCCTTACTGGCGATAGTCAGCAATTTGCCCAGGTCTGCCAGTAGATACAGCTTAGCCTCGATCTTGGCGACCTCGCTAAGTTTCTTGGTGATCGTGGAGGTTTCTTGCCCACGATTCTGCGCGTCGAACGGGTAGTGAGACAGGTGGCGGCTGCAAAAATCGTCGTCGATTGGTTTGAGGACATGTTCGTACCAAGTCGACTCGGTGGCTGCGCGGCCAGCAGGGGAAGATTGCGTGCGTTGAAAAGAGTATCCATGAGGGGCCACATCAACAACGAGCTGGTCCAGGATTCGGAACTCTGCGTCCTCGTCTGCTGGCGGGGATCTAGAGGGGTTACTCGTCTGACTTGCGATCGGACTGCGTGAACTGGCCATCACGCCTCGAAGTTATGGTCCCATGTCTTATGTATGCTACACCCTCGAGAATGAGAGCCAGCTGTGAGGATAGTTGAGAAAAGCAGGAGCAGTCAGAGAGTAGTTGGTGGTTGAGATGACGTTGTTTGTTTGTTTGCTCTACCACAAGAAAGCGACACTGCATGTCGGCGCCTATCAGACTCGCTTTCGTTCCACCTCCACTTGCCACGATGATTATCATAAACGTATTCGACCTAGCAGACATTCCATGCATCCGAAAGTCAATTAGTCGGTTCGCAAAACATTTCGGGGAATGCTTTCACGAGTCGCCACACAGTTGAGACGAAATCCTCAGGAGTTACCGAAGAACACAAGAGACCGAGGAAGCGGCAGATTCCATGGCACAGCCAAACCGAAGACTAGTGATCAAGAAGTCTCTTCATCCCGCAACGCGACGGTGGTCTGGATCGCATAGTGGTCACTCGCCCACTGACCTCGCTCCGTCTGTACCCCCTTCCCGACGACCTCCACGGGTCCCACAACCAGCCCCCGGTCAGGGGTGTAAAACACGCGATCCATCCTCTTGGCCTGGTAGCCCCTCTTCGGCTGGTACCCCCAGGTGTTCGCCCTAGGGCCGTCTGCGCCTGCATCGTGCAGCCCAGCAGCCTCATGTATGCGCTGGTCGGCGGGCAGAATCATGTTCATATCCCCACCCACAAGGCCGGCGTGGACACCAAGCTGCCGCAGCATCGCAGCGATCCCGCTGAGCTGCACGGAGCGCGCGCGCTCCCCTTCGGCGAGCGACTCGAGGTGCGTATTGGCGATGCGGATGGACGCCGACTTCGCCGAATTGACGCTGTCAGTAGTGCTCGCGTCAGTCGCCATCTGGAGCGGCACGTCGACGAAGATGGCTGCGCGGCCCATCCTCGTCCGGTTGAACTGCAGCATCTGCGCCTTCTCGATGGGGATGTCGCGCGAGACGAGGGTAGCGAGGCCGTACCTGCCTCCCGGCCAGTAGCCGGTGCCATTCGGAGGGGTGATGGCGAAGTACTCGCGCACCCAGGGATTCTCGAGGACTGCGTTGAAACTCGCCTGCTTCAGCTCCTGCAGGAGGATCACGGTATGTTGTGAATGGTCCGTTACGATGACGTTCTTGAGGTGGTCCAGGATGCAGGCTACTCGGTCCGCAGCGTCCACTGCCACGAAGTCCACGTTCCAGGACACGATCTTGATGCTCGGGACAGGAAGAGTCGGCTTGTCGTACTTGGTAGTCCAACCGGAGTACTCGGGAGAGAATGCGTTGACAGGGAGGTCACGCAGGGTACCGTATACGCTCATGTCTTGGTCGGCGGTGTTGGACGTGTGCAGGTTACGTACCCCCGAGCGACTGAACGGGGCTGGGTAGTCACTGAGCCCGGCGTGTGTGCTGTTTAGAGAAGATGTATCAGTATCCCCAGGGCAGACAGGGATAATGTGATAGCTGACCGTGTTGCTTTCAACTGATTTGCGACCCTGCGCACCGGAGAAGACGCATAGTACCTCGCCGAGCATATAATCCCTGCGGCCGTGCCATGAAGACCAACCACTAGCTGTCTAGAAGGGCCTGCATGAGTTGCGTTGCTTAAAAGCCTTGATAAGGAAACCTACCGTGTCGGCTTGATGCCATAGGCTTTGAAGAAACAAGTAATGCCTCCAAATAGGACAGGTCGTAGCCCGCTCAGGGATTCCATCCTGTGAAAGAGTGGGCGCAGGTGGGTTATGATCGAGAGTTATTTGCCAGGTAATTAACAAGATGGCGGACTCGGCCGATAGTTGTCCGAATATCGGTCTCGAAGCCGCCCACAGACGAGAGGTGAACTCCACGTCGAGTCGAGGACGACAGTCAAGAAAGGTCATATATATGCTCAGGAGGCTAGGGTCCAGGGTATCTGACGCGTGGAGGAAGGTAAGACACGTGTATCTCATCCGCGAACCCAAAGATGCCGCCATCGCGGCCTGAGGGAGACTAGCCCCACCTATAGCTAGGTCTCCGCGTCTTCTGGTCAGCTCCCTGACGGCGACGTAGTTAGCGCACTCCAGAACCTCCAGAAGATGTAGGTATTTGCGCGATACGAATCCCCCGTGTTGCTTGATACGTATCATACGCGACTGTACACGGTGAAACGACAAGGTGTTAGCGGCGCCGGTGCGCATCAGAACTCGAAGCTCTTGTCCAGATCGGCCTTCAAGTGGTCGCGCATCCCTGGAGGTAGGACTGGCTCCTTTCCGTTCGCGATGTAACCTAATGTTGTCGTCAGTTGGTCCTTAGGATGGCATAAGGCTAGCATCAACTCACGGAACGGCATCTCGACGCTCTCCTTCACGTTAAATGTGATCGTCGGAAAGTCCTGGCACATTGCAGGGAAAAAAGTGAGTCTTATCGCAAATAAATAGCTGATTAATCGAGAGGGACGAACGATGAACGAGATTTTTGAGAGAGGTACTAAACGACCTTTCGTGTGAGCGGGACAGGCGGACTCCATTCAACGGCATGCACTTACCTCGGTCCTGCGCCACAATTTTCGTAACTCCGAGTGCAGTGTCTGTCGTCATCTGCACGGGACCAAGATGTCTTCCAGGAAATCCCAATGCCCGTAGCTCCGACGTCCTGTCTCGCGGAGGGTCGTCACCTGTCGTCGCATCGTCGTCCTTTGAATCCCGCCGGTGGGTTTGAGTCGATGGCATCCTTACACACCTAGAATACCCTATGCTCTTGCAGTTAATAATAGTTTAGCTTATTAGTTCAAGATTGACCTACTCCAAACAAGAACCACTCAAACCGGCCATCCCCATCCTCGGGCGCGAGCTCTTTTTCTGCTTTCGGATCCAACAGACAGATCCTCTTCGACGGCACGCCATTCTCTTCCATGAGCTCTAGTACGGATTTCTGGTGCGCATATGCGCTCGCAAGGCCCTCGGAGCTGCCCTTTCCTTCCGCGAACAGCGAAGTGAGCGTGCCTGCCGAGCCCTCTGAGAGGTGGGTGAAGTGTACCGCGGCACCCGTGCCCGCGAGGGTGCGCATGTGCTGGGCATTCAAAACATCAGAAGTGATTTTGAGTAAAACGAAGGGGATGGGAAAATAGCAAGGCGTACTATATACTCAAGCTCAACCCATCTCGGAAGAGATTTTGGTGTGTTCTCGTCCTCTTCCATGTGTTCTACCATAGGATTGTCAGATCGGGGTCAATCCAAGCTTTACAGGATGCTCACCAATTACATATGAGAAGGCCGTCATTTTTGTTAATACCAAACACGGACACGATCTCGCCTGGTGGTCTGGTGGTCGTGGTTCAAGTTGATGTCATGGCCAGCTCTGCCGCAAAGATGGCGTGGACTACTCCGGTCCGACGGTCCGAGAAGCTTTTGAGCGTCTGTGATACCTAATATTTGGGACTTACCAGTCGCCCAGGAAATTGTGGGTGACATTCGATGAACCAAAGTTTAAGAAGGCAATGGGAACTCCAATAAACCAAGATCTTCCAAAGGGGAAACCATTAGCGCTCCGTGAGAGTCGAACCCGCAGCCATGCACTATACCACGCCGTGGGGCCGATGGAGCTAGGCAAGCGATACCTTTCAAGTTTCACCCTCAGCACTCTAGTATCCGAACGACCAAATTGCGCTATCCCGCAACTCTTACTGTAAGTTACTGGTACAAGAAACTGTGCAGACACATATATGGGCCAGTACGGTAACACCAAATAGCCAACAAAAACCCAACGCTCCCGCCGTAGTAGACCTGCACTTCCATCTCCATCTCCAATCTGCGAGCGGCGGCGCGACGGCATTCACGCCTTTTTCTTCCCTTCGGCCGTCGACTGCGGATAGCGTTCCCGCCCTGCCGCCTCGAATGAACCGTCAACTTCCTCTGGGATACCGAGCTCGACCGGCAGAACCGTCAAGTTGAACTCGAGCATAGACAACCCCATCCGGTGGCGGATGCGCGGCTCCCAGCCGTCAGGCAGGCGCTCCTCCGTCAGGAACGGGCGCAGGTCGTCCATCCGCCCCCCAAAGATCGTCAGCATCGTCGACGCACTACACAGGTGGTGCGCGAAGGCCGTCAGTACAATCATCATCAAAAGAACGGAAGGGAACGAGAACGGGAACGCACTTGGACGAGCCGAACATGCGGTGGATGAACGCCTGGCTAAACTTGGGGTTGTTCTTCTTGGACTCGACGCGCCGCGCGCCGAGGAGGCGCGAGAGGTCCTTCTTCGTCAGGACAGTGCCGTTCTTGCCCGTGCCCGCGGCGAGCACGCGCTCGACGAGGTGCTGCGCGATCTTGCCCTGGTCTGGGTCTTCTGCCGCGTCGACACCTACATATGGGAACGAGATCGCGCGCGTTAGCGTCCGGACGCGGAACCTCGACGGCCCAAACGGTGCGGATCTGAATCTTCCATGACAGAGATATGGTCATGTGCACTCGCGCGCGACGATTCCAGGGGCGCGCAGGGGAGATAAGAGAGGGAAGAGGGTACGCACGGACGAGGGAGGCATCATGCTCGATGCAGTTGTGCGCATCGAGGTCCGCGAGGTCGAACGAGTCCTTCCAGTAACTCCGGTTGAGCATGTTCGCGGCGTAGTTCGGCACGAAGAAGCAGAACGTCGGCGCGAAGTTGTATGTCTCGCGCACGAGCCGCCCTAGCTCGCGGAAAGGAATGTTCCGCCCCGAATGTGGCAGGATGCCTGGCGGGATCGACGCCCAGGAGTCAGTTGGTGTGCCACGAGACCGCTCTCGAGGACGGGCGACGCACCGTGATTCGCCATGGCGTTGAGGGCGGGGCACGAGCAGCGGCTGTCGCCCTCTCCTGGGGGAACGAACTCGGGCCATTTGCCACCGAAGCCGGGGTGTCCCTCGGGGATGAGGCGTCCTGCCTTGTGGTCCGGGGTAAGGAGGTTGAATAGGAAGAGGAGAAAGTCATAGGGAAAGAGGACGCCATTGATGAGAAGGCCGCCGAGTGCAGACCCGATCCCTTGAGATATGCGTTTGAGCGCAACGACTGCCATTGCGAGAGGTAGAAATGGGAGGGGAGGGGAGGAATAGGGAGATAAGAGACCAGGCGATACTTGAGCGAGGGGAGGTCAACGTTCAAGTTTTCAAGAGCGGCCATGCCCGGCGTACGGGGGACGTATAAAGAGTCGCTGACCCCGTCGGAGGAAATTGCACGACGGGATGCATGGAAGAGAACCGCAACTAGCAAGTCCCATGATTGCCCGGCCTAACACAACCCCCGCATAACGTACGCGCCAAAATTGATATGCAAGTTGACAGAAGCGGAAACATCGAGGATCCAGGCAGGCGTCACGACGAGTTCTAACTATGGCAGTGCTCGACAGGGGGAAAACTGGGGGCGTTGATGATCAGTGTCAGCTACTTAAGAGAGTCACGGATTCTCAGACAGTACGCAGCGAAGAGAGCCAAGACGTCAACATAAATTTACCAAGTAGCAGGACATTGTGGAAGCGCCGTTCGCTTCCTAAGAGCACAGCCTCACCGGCACCGCCCGGCGCCGTACGGCCGACCTCCGAAGAATATCAAAATGATGATCATATTGGTGTCCAACTTCGTCTTGCAATACGACGAACCTGTTAGCGCGTCCCGGAGAATCCATTGAGGTTGTGCCTACAGCAGTATACGAGCGGACATTCTGAGCATGACGAGTGAGAAAGAAAGCGAGAAATGTGGAATGTTAACTGGGAAAGACGACGACGTAACAGAATGTGGGTGTCGGGGACGGAGGAAGGAGCCAAGGAGGAGAGTGAAGAAGCGAAACCTAACATTGAAGGACAGACCCGAACGAGATTTCACTACGCGTCACTCCAAACGCGCTCCATAGATTGCGGAGGGTCAGAGTTGGTCCTCAGACGCTTCGGCCCTTGTCCTGTCTGGCTGGAGCTCTTGCGCTTCGGGTTGATAAGAATCGCATTGGGAATGGCAGCCGCACTTGCTCGGGAGGTCGACGAACCCGTGCTGCAACCGGACTGGGCAGCTGTGCCCCGTGTCGCACTGGCAGACTTGTGCTTGGTCGAAGAGCTCGCGACCTTGTTCTTCGAGGCCCGACAACTAGTACCTTTGGCCTCCCTTAGGCTTTTGGAACCCGATCCCGCACCAGAGCCGAGCGCGGTTACCTGCTTAGAGGACCGAGGGATGGTGATTCGTTGGTGCGGGGGAATGGGGCGTAGACGTCCAGGAACCAAAGCAATGTCATTGTGGTCGACGAGGTACTGGAGGATGAGCCGCTGTGCAGCCTCGTGGAGGTGGTCCGGCAGCAGGCCATCACCACAAACAGCATACTCCGGCAGAACCTGCATGGATATGTCCGAGAGCAGGGGCCCCATGCTCTTCATATCCCCGAGAAAGTGACTTGGCCAATCCTCCCGAGTTCTGAGAAGCAAAGTCAAGCGTAGATCCACGTACCCGTCGTCTGCATCCGGGATCCTGTGTAACAGGAGCTGCGTCCAGGTCTCCGCAAAGACCTTCGACGTCTCCGGTTCCCCTTCGATGTTCGTAGGACGTACACGGAGGAGAGTCAATATCATAGTCCAGTAGATCGACTCGACGTCGTGCTCAGGCCGACGGCAAAACGCTCGCGGCTTGTCGAAGTCTCCGCGACTCGGTGGAGGGGCTCCGTGCAGGGTGAGGCCGGTGTCATTGTACCGATCATAACGCGCCCGTCCGTGTGCACAGATGTAAAGCTCTTGAGCTTTCTCCGAAAGTTCTGGCATGCGCGAGAAAATGGGGCTTGAGATGTCGCCGAGGACTCGACCTTTGCACACGCTGCGAGCAGTGTACAGAGGTATACCCTGAACAAGGGTTAGATTGCGGAGTCGCAGTATAGACGACGGCAGAACTTACAGTGCGTTGCATGAGTTCCCGGGGTCGACGGCCTTCAGAGTCCAATCGCAGCGCATTATCGAAATCAATGGCAAGACAGGTCGGGAAATGGTCTCTGATAGTTCTGAGAAAAGGTGAGAATAACTCCTGAAGATGAATCCTTCCAAAACTTACCCGCGTTCACCTGTTAGTAAGCCTTGTACCGTCTTTGCAGTGTCCTCGTTAATGTACCGCCAGATCGTGCTATCCCACATTGGGGGAACACTCTGATGGGCTAGCTGGACGCGATGCGCTATTAATGAGGTCAAAATCAGGGGTGTATTCTTGAGCATGATCACAAAACCTACATTCGAGGGCATCGTATGTGGCTTTCAGTATGTCGTGCAGTGTCTTGGCCTTTGGCAATGCAGCACTGGAGACAATGTTCCGCAAGGTGTGGGGCATCCTCGGCGTCTCTACCTTCCATTCCTTGGGAATGAGCCTGAAGATATTCGTTCGTCGGCCCTGAGGAACGTTTGCTGGCTATATGCGGGTGGCGGAGGGTTTTGAGAACCATTCGAACACTTGGCGGGCACCATTGGATTGCAAGCGCCTGTGAGTACGACTATTGTCGTCAAGCGAAAGGCGTGCCAGCTTTGTTACGTACTCGGGATGTCTAGGAGTGATTGATCAGTTCCTTGTGTGCAGTGGTTAAGGAGATGGTGGCCGCTCGCGTTCAACTTGGCGTTACGGGTTGGCGCTAACACAGCTTGCAGCCTGCTTTCATTGCTTAAGTTCTCGCGTTGTTTACTTTTGTCCCTGATTCAGAAGTCACCACCGCAGCCTACCAGAATCGAGGAGGAAAAGGACTGGCTGAGGTGCGATGCTGCGCATGGATCCAAGCACGCGATTGACATGTGCGAAGTATCCCGAGCTATAACCAGAACGCGGGCTACCGTATCAGTATGAGGAGGCAAGCTAGCTAGTAGACGTTAGCGTCCATGTTCAGAATCATACAACCACTCACGACGGTACTACTATTCGTGTTTCCTGTGATATACAATGGCATATAGACGCATTTTATATCAGGAAGCACCCAGTCATTACAAGCCCGCCGTCCACCTGTCATGCTCAAATCGCCCATGCAAGCGAGTAACGATCTCCTGGTAATCTGGCTCGTTTTCAGGGGTAATAATCCCTTGCCTCACCATGAAGTCTATAAGCACTACACACGAACAGGTGCACGTCAGAGCGGCTCGGAGACGACTGATACAGCAACGGAGAGCGCACCGGGGGCACAGTTGTACTTGAAGACTCCGGATCGGATATGCTCCACCACTTTCGCGAGCGGGAGAAGCTTGAACGAAGTATGTGAGACCGACAGCCACCCAGAAGGGCCATAGACGCACCTCAAACGATTCGACCTCGCCATCCAGCGGCTGAGGCTTCACGCCCAATTCGGGCGGCAGACAAAGATCATAGACGTATCTAACGGCCGCATACACTCAATGCGATACTCCAAGAGGCGATACGTAGGTACTCACTCGATCTCCGGCTGCAGCCAACCACGGGGAGTCCTGGAAGCCCATCATCCCTCACCCACCCAACGCCCCGAGTTCACATAATAGACTGGCTCACCTGAAGAAGTAGCTGATGACTCCGACCGCCTTCGCGTAGCGCCTCACGACCTCCGGCGGGATGCTTGCCTCCTCCCCAGCCTCCTTTACCACGCAATCCAGCACGCCTAGACCCGCCTCGATCCCGCCCGCGACGCTGTTGTCCAGGTAGCCTGGCCAGGTCTGCTTCGTCGCCGCGCGCCGCGGGATCCACACATTGTAGTCCGCGACTGCGCCGTCCGGCCCACGTACCTCCTCGTACACCGTCATGTGTATCCCGAACGTGACGATCCCGAACAGCCCGCTTGCCGCGCGCTCCATCGAGAACGCGTAGTTCAGATCGTCCCCGTCTTCCGCTGCCTCTTCCGTGGGGTAGTCGCGCGGGCCGAACGGGTTGCGGTAGACTGGGTAGAGCTCGCCGCGCCACTTGCGCGGGCCAACCTCGTCGGGCCAGAGTCCGGTGTCGCGCCAGCGCTCGCAGAGCTCCTTCATGACGCGCGAGCGCGCCGCGGGGGTGTCGATCCCTTGCGCGAAGCTCACCCAGCCGCGCGAGTCCCCATCCGCCGGGAACTGCCAGACCGAGGATGGGGACGCTGTGGCTTCAGCGCGGAGCTGTGCGACGATCTCTGGGCGGAGGAGGCCGACTGCGGGGGATGTGGGGCTGGGGAAGAGGAGCCAAGGGACGAGGGGTTCGGTATCTGGGGAAGCGGGGCTTGAGGTGGATGGGAGGCGGAAGTTGTCACAGCTGGCGAGGATTTGGAGGAAGGATTGAGGCGGTGTTGGGGTTGGGCGAGACATGATGCTCTTCAGTCCAAGATCGCGCGGGGTATTGGCGAAGCAGCGTTGGTAGCTGTGAGTATGCTAGTACAAAGCGCGACTTGAGCTGAAGATGGGACAAGGAGGACTGCAAGAGGTTATGAGCAAATACGAGCGTCGGACATATCGGATGAATTTGACCGACTCATGTCTACTAAGCACTACATCGGCCGCCACGAAGCGCCATCGTGTCACTGTGATATCGTCACTGCTGCGGTGTTTTTGACTCCCATGTCATCCTACCGCCGCACGATCTACCCTCTTGAACATCCCGAGCTTTTACGCGTACAGGGCAACTGCAGAGAACTTGGTAAGTCATTGCGTCGATTCTAGCGCTCAATCTAAAGGTTAAACGCGTATGCGCACAAAAATAGCCACCACGCGTCCTCCTGCCGGTCGTCCGTCCATACAAGATCGCGCGCTCGACAATTATAACTTGCTTCTTTTCCTTCATCGGAACCCCCTCAAGCGAGGCATGTCCACCACATCGTGCACAGGATACGTATCGATACGTCCTCAAAGCCTTATGCCAGAAGCATATTTACCAGTGCGCTGTCAAAACGCGTCGCCATGCGTCCTTGTATACGGAGCACCTGCGTTCTAGCACGCATACTAAAGCAAGCTGGAGCAGGACTGGCGAGTACCTCACGTCGCCCTCTCTCCAGCCCCCCGCGACCCTGTTCTCCTTCTCGATAAAGACCTCGCGCTACAGCACGAGCCATGCGCGTGCATCTCATCTCGTTCTTGGTGCTGGTGGTGTATGCTGCCGCATATCCATTATCGAGGGATCTACTAGTATCCACTCTGGCAAGGGAGGTCAGTGCATTTTCCCAATTATATCAGTCGGATGCTAACTTTCGTCTGAGCAGGTGGGAGGGCTCACCAGCCCGTCGGAGAGTCCGCTATACCTCGCAGGTACATGTCTCGGGGGAGGCCGCTGCGACGAGCCCGACGGCTCCGGTGCACATATCTCTCGCATCTTCCGGGGCCTGCTGCTCGACGCACTTGCAAACCGAGCGGTCGCTTCACAGGCACCCCCCATGTCCACGTCACTGCAGGTCATCATCCCGCCAACGCCAACTCGAACGTCCCTCTACCCTTTACCCACTACCACACAGCTTCCCTCCCACACGCAGCTAGGAAGTACGGCAGAGGGGCACACTTCCATTCCTGCCACGCCTCATGCACCCAACGAGGCGTCGAGCCCCGTGGTTACAGCCACAGTCACGACCACAGCCACGGATAACGGTGACTCCGGCTCCGACCCCTCTATCTCCACGCCTACCTCCACCGACTCCTCCAGCTCCTCCAACCCTTCCGAGCTGGCCACGATAATAGGTTCCGTGATTGGGGGAGTAGTATTTATTGCCCTGATCATCGCGTCCATTATCATGTGGAAGCGGTTCTAAGTTCCAGGACCCAGAACCGTTGAAAGAGGTAGAACGACACGATTGGCAGACTGTTCGGGACCATTTTATCGATCCGGACACTTATCCTATCTTATTCTACACTACTTCGCGTCATGAATTTTCAACTGGTTTAATCGTCTCGACAGCCGGCGCTTTTTGACCCTCTCACGGCATACACTCCGATCCGTAGCTGCCCTAAATGAAGTGTCGTTGGGGGCGATCAGGCGCCGTGAAGCTCTCTGAGTCTCTCGCATTCACATGTTGCCCTCTCTAATAGATATCGAATGCACCGTGTTCCCTCCTCGTTTATTGCTTCCTTGTGGCCGTAGGATCCCCACAAGTGGTATTGCTCCCGCCTGGCGTTTAGTATGTCCGTTATCTTGATCCAGCGTCTCTAGCTAGTCCACATATGGGCCTGTTCGGTGTTCCGGTCTGGAACATTCTCCCAAGCATGTCATGTTCGGGTTGCGCAACATCATTACTATCATGCCGCCGGTTTTGCAAAACGATCAAATTTTGCAAAACCCCGAGTTCGCCCATCCCTCCGCAGGATAATTATTTCAGACATTGAGGGGAGTGTTTCGTACCTTTTTAAAGATGATATATCAAGTTTTTGCGAGGAAAACGGACGGTATGGGTTGTAGCGAGAGGAGGACATTTCGTTACACCCAGCGCTAGAGTAAGCGCCGAGGGCGATATGAGATCCCTCCTCTCCCTGGTAGAGACCCTTCAGAATATTTCTTTGGGGTAACTTATAACCGTATTTATGAAGTATATACCAACTCTGACGGAGGGGACGCCAACAGAACACATTGTGGAGCGTATATGTTTTCGGCGCTTCGCGTTTTGCAAAACTACCTCCGGTGAGGGCTCGGAAAACCGGCTGCTCTCCGACAACCCCAGTTTTCGACATTTCATCCCTATATTTTGTACAAACATGGAACGTAGCGGGATAAACCATGCCTGAAAGTTTAATCCGAACGCAATCCATAGGAGGGGAGCTAGAGGTCCAACACTGAATTGCGTTGCAAAACCGGCGGCATGATAGTATCCACCTCGCTGTTGGAGTCTTCAGGCCTGGGTGGCTTGGTCGAGCTTAGTACCTAAGGTCAGTGCCACGACTCGCCTTATGTCAGTGTCGACTCATACGAATGTAATCAGCTAAAATGCCGCCTCATCTTCCTGGAGAACTTATCGACGCTATCATCTCCCATGTCGACGATGCGAGCTCTTGGTGCAGCTGCGCATTGGTTCGTCGCGACTGGGTAGCCGCGAGCAGGCATCACCTCTTCAGTGACGCACACATATTCTCGCCTTCGCAATACAACGCGCTCGTCACCCGCGTCCTCCATGTGGAACGCATGTACCCTTGGCTCTCCTCGATGCACACGTTGGAGATCGACTGCGAGGACGGACGGTGGCACAACAAGCGCAAGGGTACACCCCGTTTTCCCTTCTTCCATGATTTCGCGGGACACCTGCCCAACATCCACCTGCTGTCGCTTGTCGGGCTCGACTGGGTCAAAAGCCCGCTCCATCCTAGCACGCCTTCCATGGTCACCCGCTTCCCATCCCTGGTCGAGCTGCGGCTTGAAAACTGTACGTTTCAGTCGTTCGACATCTTCCGACGCATCCTCGTCGCCATCCCGGCCCTGTCTACCCTGGTGCTCTACGCCGTACAGTGGCCCTCGCAGTCCAATGCGCAAGCGTTGGGTATCAACTCGCGCTCTCAGCCACGTCCGCGCTTGGTGGCGTTCTCGATCCAGTTCTACGTCAAGAACGATTGCGCCGGGACCTTGTTCGATTGGCTCGTCAGCTGTACCCCCTCGAGGTCTACCATGCGCCACCTCCGATTTCGCCTTGGCGGCAACCCGAACGCGCCGCTCAAACCGGAGCACGTACAGTTCCTCGAGATTGTCTCGTCCTCTGTCGAATCGTTGCGCATACAAGCACGAGGTGAGTGCCCCTCGAGTCCCTGGGATCCATTGATATTGGTCTCATACGGTATTGCGTGTTGGTAGACGACTTCCCAATCTCTTGCTTCTCCAAGCTGACGCACCTGTCGATCAAGGGCGACTGGGAGGGCATCTGTCGCACTTTGAAAAACTTAGCTGCTCCCCTCCGCGTCCTTCAAATAGACTCCGTGCCCACGCGAGTCGTGCACGGTGCGGAACTTGACCACGTCCTACGGGAAGACGAAGACGGAGGGGCGGACATGACCGGTGGTTTGGAAGAACTGGACGCGATTCTTGAAGACAACCGATTCAAGAACATGGAAGGGTTGGAGTTCACGCTATCGCCGGTGACCAGGGAGTTCAACTTCATGTTGTCCTTGGTTGAGGGACGTCTTCGGGAGGGTATCGAGGAGAGGCTGCCGAAGTTGTGTGGGCGAGGCATTCGGATCCTGCCGTCCCTTCTCAAGCGGAAAGGTATGTCTGCGTTGCCTCCGCTCATGGCTTGTGGCTTTGTTGACTCGCCTGATTCGATGTTGATGTGTAGGATTGATCCAACGGGCTGCGATGCATCTCTCGCGCGAGCCGGCATTCCAGGGACCATCGAGGCTCTGGTACATGTAAAACCCAGTGGAGTGATGTCAGTACTTTCACCCGATTCTGGTCTCGAAGAATAGTGACTTCTAAGACATGAAAAAGGCGAATGACGCGAGCACGCCACATACGGTGCTCTTGAAGGTACGTCTACTAGCCAGGTTTTGGAAATACGCGTCAGATTTTGACCTGATCTACACTTCATCGCGCCGAACTACTTCAGCAGAGCATTCCAACACCGTAATGTGAGCGTCCACAGCCAATCTAGGCACCCCACCTTGGGTAGCATGTTGTGGAGATACCTTCATGGGGACTCTCCATCGACAGTTTGCCGGGGAAACCGGTAAGTCCTGGAAATGATTCCATATCGGGAGCCACGCTGACCTTTTGCCAGGGCTCTCGAAAATGGCTTCCCAGCGTGCTGCCCTATCATGGGTTACGACAATGCAGCACTACCGGATTATGACTAGAACAACCCCAGGTGCTCATGCAACGCACTGTGCGTTCTACACCGATTCGCGACCTACTGCATAACATGATCCAACCGTTGCATATAGGGTACGTGATGTACCCCATCCAGTCCGGTCGAGCCATCACCATCGTTTTCTGTCTTTCATAACTTAAAACTCTGCGCTACTCCTTTTCTCGGTCGTCGTACACGAATCAATCCTCCATCCTGCTGTCAAGTCCATTAGTAAAGTGTCGCTCGTGGACCCGCCGGTGTCAGCGCCCCTTCGCGTTCATCGCAAAGGTGTCAACGAGGAGTCGGTGGCCGCTGAGGACACGGTCAACATATAGAAGGGCCCGAAGATCCTCCCTTCGTTAAGGTTTCGCGGAAGAGCACTAGTGAAATTTGACGCGCATTTGCACGACGTGCCAAATCGGGTAGGAGTCGAACTTGAACTTGAACTTGGCCAATGGCCAGCATGGTTCCTTACGACGGCGCCTCCGTTGTCCCAACCACCACGGCCAACCCTCTCCTCCTTTTTTTTTCGTCGCCACAGCAAATCCAGGACATATACAAATCGCCAGAAGATGACTGTTGTGTTCCCCAGCTCACACAGTCCTGGTATGTCGTCCATGGGGAATCCGAGTGCTCCTCGAACAACTCTGTCAGTGGCAGAGGCTTCCGGGGCCGACCACGATAATCATGGGCTGTCTCAGGCTGGTGAGAGCTCTCGTACGTTCTCCCATTTCTCCTCCTCCCCTCGCAAAGTTCCAACAGCGCGGCCGACTAACTGCACGAACACAGAAGAATACGAAGTATTCGAGGACACTAGTGTTTGCGAGGATTTCCTTACCCAACATCTCCGCATACCCCCCGTTCCATTCAACCCCACCCCGCAGACGAGTAGATACATCAACAGGCTTCGCGACCCTCGTACTTTGGAGCAGAGGATGTATAAGCCAGCCACCGACCTGCTGACGGCGATCAGCAAGGAGATGTACCGTGCGTGACCCGTTCTTAAAGAGATTTGGACAGCAATTTATAGCAGATATCCCGACAGGGCTCCTCGACGACGACAAGAAGAAGGCGCATCGCAAACGGTATCGTCTTCAGAAGGCCACTGACACCTACCTCACATTCGTCGACCACCATACCACGGCACCCACTTGCTTCCCCAGTGGTCCTCTCTCCAACGTCACCGACGCGCCGGACATTCTCGGAGTCTATCAAGTCAATATCTTCGAGGACGATCGGGGTGATGATGGCGTCTACAAAGGTGTGCCTCATCATCGTGTCCAGGCTATCGTCGAGGCGAAGGCTGAGAAGCTGGGTGGGGGTCGCCAACAGGCTGCGACCTACGCCTATCGCCACCACCAGGCTCGTCCCGACCGCCCTGGCTTCTACGTCCTCGTCATAAAACCTCAGTGGTACCAAGTCCTCTACTCCGATCCCGCTGGTGTCTTCGCCTCTCCTCAGACCCCCTGGACGGACATCGACGTTCTCACCGCCTACCTCTACTCTCACTACGACCCGCCCGATGGGCACTTCCTCTGGGACGGCACCGTCCGGTGGACCGAGCCACTAGGGCCTTGCTTATTCCCTTCGTGGGAGATCACTTGCGATGGGAAGTTGTACAAGAATGGCCGGTTCCTCTTCGTCGGCGAGCCTTGGAGCCGGCTAACCACCGCCTTCGATATCGAGGGGCCGGACGGCCAGCAGGTCATCATGAAGGACAGCTACCGCCACACCGGGCGTCGCTTCAAGGAAGAGGCCATCTTGGACCACATCCACGCAGATGGGGACTTTCTTGGCGTCGTGCGCTTGAAGGTGCACGAGACCGTCATGGCTGGCGATAACAAGTTGCAGTTTGATCTGAAGGGCCCAGGAACGGAGAGGATCAGAGAGCGCTGGGTGTTCCTGGACGCCGGTTGCAATATTCGGAAGGCCAAGAGCGTTCAAGATCTTCTGATGGCTGCGTACGACGCTCTGGAAGGTACGTGGCGGAGCACGTTCGGGAAGTATGCATCGTCTTTTGACAGTCCTTATAGTTCACCGCAGCCAACTCCTTCTGAGGAATGTCCTTCACCGTGATATGAGCATCTACAATTTTCTTATGTATCCTGTCTGGGGTGCCATGGAGGCGCGGAAGGTCAACACCAACCTACCACCTATGATTGAAGACGTGCTAGCTGGCAGCATCCGGTGAGGACTTTCGGCCGTCCGCTTGGTGCTGTCTCCTCACTGCATTCGCTCAGGCCTGTTGAGAAGCGCTTCCCGTTATGCCTCTCCATTGACTATGATCACGCTGTACTACTGGATAACACGAACGTTAGCCTCGAGGATCTCAAACATCGGACCGTATGTTTTCCCTACCACTTGTTCGGTGACGTCACCTGATAATTGCTCACAGGGTACACCTATGTACATTGCCCGCAGTGTGTGCCTCGGTGTTGTTTGCACGAACGAATCGCATTGCCTGGCACCACGCATGCCCGTGCTTTCCGACGAAGCCCGCGCGCTCTACGTTGGTGCACAAGGAAGAGCACGTTACGAGCGGTACAATGATACCAAAACGACTCGTCATGGAGCCAGCCCACCGGACACGAGCGAGGAGTTGGTGGCGCCTGAGTTTCGCCATCGACCGGAACACGATGTCGAGTCCGTCTACTGGTCTATGGTGTCAGCGCTTTTGCGGATCCATCCCAAGGGTGCCGACAAGGAAGCGCAGGCAGCTAGCGCGATGATCAAAACCTGGGAGCTCCTTCTCGAGCACGAGATTCCCCACGACGGCTCTGGCGCCATGGATCATCGTCAGAACATCATCAGCCAGACACACGCTATGTGGCGAGGACTCTTCCTCGACGATATGAAGGACATTGGCACTCTGTTGTGGAAGCTTTCCCGACACATCTACCCCGAGTATGCGTTGTGGAGTGACGGCCTTCAACCGGACCACCTTCATGAGGCCATGCAGCGCCTTATCCTCCAGTATCTCATCGATCACAAGACGCCCATCGAGCTGGAACCTGACTACCTCCGTCCCATCACTACCCCGAAGCAGGCAATGAAACTACCGCTGTCGCGTCAGGTTTCGACCGGAGGCACGGGCACGGGCACGGGATCGGTCGAGAAGAGTGTGATGAGGGCTTCTAATCGATCCCCCAAGACACGGGTGGACGCCGACGCGGAGGTCGGTGCCGACGCCTCCCACCCCATCGTCGTCGAGCAGAAGCGCAAGGGCTCCAGCCAGACGGGACGCAGCCCGAAGCGCGTCAGGGACAACTCGGGTCTTCCGCAATCCATCGAGGACCAGGCGGAAGATGACCGGTAATACACCATTACACCTCCTTCTCCGATTCCTTCCCCCTTCCTTCTGTCTTTCCCGATGGCCTCATCCTACTGGCTCCCATCGTCCTCCATCCCCACGCCTCTCGATTCTTTTGTCCCGTCATAGTACACAACCATTTGATACGCTACTGTCGACATCTGTATACTCCGCGCCGCTTCCAGTCTTGCTGAATCCCATCACATTCTATCCGTCGTGTATTGTTATCAGTAATTCTCAATCCTGTAATCCTCTCCCATCCATATATACGCGCTATATTCGTCACACAACTTCAAGGAGTTTCGCAGGAGACGATTCCTACCAAGATCCTCACACGTCTATGCCTCGTAGTCCCATCTGAGTTTCCTGGCACCGATTCAGAGAAGAGGGGCAAGCTGGAGATAGTGAAGTGCAGATGGTTATCAAGTACAATCTTCACCTGGTGCACCGTCTCGACCTGGCGTGCGGGGGGGTTCGCATGCTGTACTACTACTACCTTCGCATGTTATACTACTACCGCCGTCTTGGACGAGAATCACAGAACGCTCAGGCCCTGGTGTGGCATGAAAATCCTGTTCGAGAGCCTCAGTAACCGGCGTAGTTGGGAACGGGGAACACGCACAGAAGGAGAGGTTGCGAACTCGACGTCGCTGAGTGTGATAGTCGGCCCGAAGCAGCTATAGGCTCGATTGAGGGTCTTGTCCCGGAGATATGCACGCGAGTTCAGGCTATGTGTGTGCCCATTAGCCCCTCACATCGGCTAGGAAGGCGACAGCAAGACGTCTACAGTACCTTCCTATGAATGCGTTGGCGTACACTGCAGTTGAGGAGAGGAGAACATGTGAGCTGCGGACATGACGGCCGTCGCATTTTAAGAAACTTACGCTTTGCCCCAAGCTCCCCTATACCGATGGATGCCAGGGTGGTACGTACTGAGATATACTTTACGGGACGAATGATGGTAAGCATGACGCGGGCAAGTTCAAGTGGCAAGCGCATGCGACGTACCACGATCATGATGGAGATAGAAGCCGCGCTTCAAGGGATGAGAAAGAGCTTCAGCTGGGTAGGCGAAATCGTGGAGAGACAGCATACGCATTCGCAGCGCCAGTATGAATGGCATACAGCGTGAGCACGTTCATCAAGGTCCTCGATGCTCTGGAAGATGCAACCAGTCCATCAGATGCAACGACAATACCACAGGTACTCTTTTGCATACCGGGAATAATGGCTGTGTCCTCGCAACATGTAAAAGGAAAAGACGGTCGCGATCGTGAGATCCGTGAACGCTCCGAGACTTGATGTCAAGATGACGATGGGCTGCGGTTAAATCCCTTGAGACCAGGTGTCGACCAGACTCAGTTCAATGGGGATGTGTGACATACCAAAAGCCAGTTGCGAGTCTTGACATTGCTCCGTGTAGTGATGGCGAGGCTATCCAGATTCTGGTTAAGTTCTATCTGTAGAAATTAGGCGAGGTAGCGTACATGCAGCTTGCTGCTGCCAAGCCGACCGCTATCGATGGGTACTGTTATGAGTACACATACAACATTGACGGCGATGACAATGGTTTACCAAACCTAGAGAACACGATGAACGACTGCGGATATAGCGTTAGCCAAGGTTCTTGCAGATCCATGCTTGAAACATACTAGGATGATCGTAAGAAGCCTTGCCTTCCCACTGACTGTCAGGGGTGAGCGACTCGCGAGGGCATATACGAGCATTATAGTCACGAACTGATCCAGATCCGTCGAACATATATACTGATAGATGGATGAGTGTAGACCTGACATTTATTCTACACCCTGAGCACTCACCTTTGAACCGTGCTTGCAATGAGTACCTATACCCATCAATCAAAGATTGCGGGGAAAACCAAAGAGAACGGGGCGCTTACTTGGAATAAGGTAACAACCTGCCACATGGAAGCGGAGTGGAGAGAACGTTGGCGTAGGAAAAGGAATACTGAACTGACCACTCACGCCGAGAGTCCTGATGTCGTAATAGTTACCAACGAACTTGCCTCGCGCATCAGGAGAACAAAGGCTGAACATACCAAGTTAGACCCCAAACCCTGGCGTTCCCGAAGTTCGCGACGAGGAAGTAATACACGATTGTTATGACGAAGGCGGTGTGTGAGGTTTCCAGGATTCTTGGATGGAAACATACGTCTGATTAATCAACGTACTGCAGTAAATGTTTGGCCACTCACAGCACCCATATCACCTATAACAAGCGGGGAATAAGCTCCGCGAAAAGAAAGGATGCACTTTGGAACACACGAGGAACTTCAAGAGTTTATCGTCGTTTGGATACGTCTGAAAGTAGATGAAGGCCTGAAGGACTGTAATACCATATAACCTGTTGAATCCGCCCGAGCGTAAGTGTGTTCGGGACGCAGGCGAGGGCATACGTACATGCAAACGATGAAAGATATAACCAGTAGGGCTCCCATGAACGCCTCCGCAAGGTTGGCCATAGCACAGACAGCGCGACGGGCTCGATACGACTCAACGAGAGTGGAGGAGCGAGGGTGAGTGTCGCATTGGAATAGGGGGTCCGGCGCTCCAAATGCAAATACACCGTTTCTCGATCGCAACGGCGGAGTGTCTTGCAACGTTCAGGAGAGGCCTAGCTGTCCATTTCATGAACATTAGATCGAAGTTTCCTGCGGATCCGGAGCCAACATTGTAGGAATTGGCTCGAATTGGAGCTCGCCGTCGGGACTCTGAATCGGCAGCACACATGCACTTTCTCCTCTGGACACAAGACACAATGTAATTTTGGCTAGCGAAGAGATGAGCGTAGAGGATCGGACCGGAAAACCGGCCCCAGAAAGCGAGCAGTGTAAGTGGTGGTTGGGAGAGACGATGCTGACGGTCAGGTTTCACAGTAGTGACTGTGCCGGCAAGCTCCCCGCCGCCGTAGCAACGAAACGATCGTGAGTCACAAAAGTACCTCGTCTTCCAGCCGCCAACCATACCCCTAGGCCTATCCTACCCACTCTGTTTCCTTTTACAGATGAAATGTCGTTTTAGGAACCAAGATTCATCATTAGTATCACCGTCACCATACGCCGAGGTCGGGAACATGCGGAGAAATCCAGCTATATACATACGTGGGTGCACGAGAGCAGAGTAGAGCGTTAAGACTACGGACGAGTATACAGGGCGGGGCACAGTGAGATTGGGATAGCTAGGGAACGAGATGTACGATCGGAACTCGCGATATATACCGCTTCCGATATTCGGGATAGAGTACTTGTCAAATTGTCCACCGGATTCCAGATAGTCACAGTTCAACGGGGGATAGGTGTCTATGCACACGCACGTCATGATCCGTCGACAGGGACCGCTTTCGTGGTCGGGGGTCCCACTACCTTCTCCACAAGCGAGCCATTCGATATCCGAGGCGGAGGCAGAGCTGTCGGGGGCGGTGGAAGTGTCGGAGGGCCCAACGACGACGAGGTAAGATGTAGAGTGCCGTTAGGAAGAACATAGTTCCCATCCTCTGGCATCGGAAACCCACCCAACTTCGGAAGAGGTTTGTAGACACCCGGGGAGGGCGCGCGCGGGTGCTTCACGCCAGGGCTCCCTGCGCGGCGGGGACTGGGAGGCACGCCTGGTGGCGGCGACAGTGGGCCGCCTAGCGGCATCCGGCCCGGCTGGCTAGAACGCACGGGTGACCGGAGCCGGCCTGTGAACGCGGATGGACTTGACGGGCGCGGGATTTCACGCCCGTTGCTGTTTGGAGGGGAACCGAACGAGCCATGGAAGGACGATGTCGAGGGTGCTTGAGAAAGACGGGGCCCGCTCAGTCTCTGGCTACCTGAAGCGAGTCCGAGCGCGGCGGACGAGGGCCGCGCATGATCCTCGGCGGACCACGAACCGCGGCGGGACGAGGGCATAGACGGGGAGGGGTTAGAAACGCCGGCTGGACCGTGCAGCTTCCGCGGTGACCCAGTTGAGGAGGGATCTCTTTGAATCTGTGAGGGCCCCAGCCCAAACGGCGTCATCAAGCGATCATGAACGTCAGGCGGCGGCGGACCCGACGGACCTGGTGGTGCTCTCTCCCGGTCGCGTTCACGCTCACGCTCGCGGTCGCGGTCGCTTGGCAGATGTGGCCCTGGTGGCAGCGGTTCGGCCTTCCAGAAGGCTGACATGGGCGGCGAGTTCACGGGCTGCTTCTGCAGTGGGGCGGAGAGCTCGATGAGCTCGGCCGCAGCGCCTGAACGAGGCCGACGTTGTTCAAACTCACGCCCACCTCGGGGACTCAGCGTTTGCACAGCAGGCCCAGGACCCGCGTTAAGAGGCAAGCTCGCCATCGGAGGTGCGTGACCGCCACTGGGACCGGAGAAGCCTTGGTGCGCGGGCCCGTGGTGGTGATGGTGGACGTGGTGATGATGGTGCTGGTGCTGGTGGTTGTGCGGTCCATGGTGGTGGGCGGCTAGTCCTTGAGCATTGCTACGGACGTGCGGGTGAGAATGCTGGTGTGCTGAATGTCGCGACGGGGTATGGGACATGCGGTAGGCGCGGTCGGCCTCCTGTTCGCGCTCGCGATCGAGGTCGCGAAGTGCCCGCTCTCGCTCGATGCGTTCCTTGTCTCTCTGGGACAGGACGTCCGCCATGCGTTCCCGATCGCGCCCCTCAGTCTCTCCGTTGAGCCGTTTTGAGTCTTTCCCGGAGCCCGTCCATCCGTTCGCCTTGGGATTCGAGAAACCTGGAGGCACAGGTCCCCCTCCGATAGTTGTGGGGATTGAGGGGCCCGGCCCAACACCGTCGAGAGGAACAGGAGAGATGGAGCGCCTCAATAGGATCCCAGATCCATTGACTGGTCCGCCTCCGAACTGTTGCATATGCGGATGTGGGATACCGGGTGCCTGGCGCACCTGCATATCCTGCTCCATCTGACGTTGGTGGTGCGAGATGTGCGGTGGAACGCCGGGTGGTGCGGAATGCTGATGCGGAAGCCGGGGAGGAGGCGCAAATCCCTGCATGTGCTGGTGCTGGATCGGCGGCCCGAAGCGATTCGGACCATCCATGACGGGCATCCCCATGGCGTACGGGTCCATTCCATGAGGTACTCCGCCTAGCACGGCATTCATCAAGCCAGGCATGCCGCGGTGTGGATCGTAGCCAACGGGGAGATGCCGATGGGCGGCGAAGAGGTCGAAATCGTGCATGATCTCGCCGCGCGACAGCGGTGCAAGTGTCGGGTACGCGAGAGGTATCTGAGGGCCTGTCGACTCCTTCTTACGCGAAGCGCGTTTGACAAGAGAAGATGTGGATTCCGGGAGACCGAAAGGGCTCGACTTGACAATGTCGCGCAGAGATGGCGCGGGAGGCACATCGCGTAGTGGTAGAGGGAAGCGACGCACTATCGATCATCGGAAGTCAGTAGAACTCACTATGTAAGGGCGCATCACGTACCTGGCTGAGGACGCTCCAGGGTTCTTCGTTCACGCTCCAGCTTGCGTTTCTTCCCGTTAGTTTCCGCGATCATTTGGGATTGCAACTGGTCTCTGTCATTCTGCGGAGACAGTCAGTCAGGCAAGGTTTAAACATAGCACAAAAATCGCTTACACTCCAGGTACTCCAAGCACCAGACTCGTCCAACCGTCGGCGTTTCGCCACGCTCGCAGCTTCATAATCGCGTCGCCGTGCCGCGAGCTCCAAACGCTTGTCGCGCCTGTTCGATAACTCCGCCTGTAGGTGCAGCAACTCCGGATGCGTCCCTGCCCATGCCCATGGCACCAGACACATTTAGACCCACAACGAAACGCCAGGTGAACCAACACAACAAACACAACGCACCATCTGCAATCAGCCCTTCCTCCCACGCAAGCGAGTCCATTTTCTCCACATACAGCCGCTCGCGGAGCAGCGCGAACTTGAGCTCAATCCCAGCCAGGACGTCGAGCGCCTCCGCGCGGTGCGCCGGCTGCATGTCCGCGTCGAGGTCTAGCTCGGGTGTGGCAACGTCCATATCCTCACCGTCCACGCCTTCACCATCTGGGAGCTCCGCGTGTGGCGCGTCGAGGTCAACATCACCCGCTTCCGCGGCAGCGGCCGCCCTCGACCTGCGTGCAGCGCGCGTGCGGCCCTTGCCTTTCCTGGTCCTCGCAGCGCGTCCGGAGGGTTTGGGCTCGGGCTCGGGCTCGACCTCAGGTTCAGAGGGTACATCTTGCTCGGGCTCGGGCTCTGCAGATGGATAGCGCGAAGAGTGGCGTGATGCGGATGGGGTTGAGGGCTGCGAGGACGATGGGGATGGAGGTTGGAGGAGACTTGCACCAGCCATAATCGACGAGGCGGCGACAGCGACGGGGGACATGAGCGCGGGTTGCACGACATCCACGTCCATTGTTGCGTCTAGCTCGGCGTCGACCGCATCCACAATGCCTTCCGCGGGGGTAACGGCCTCGGTCGTCGGCGGCTCGTCGTCGGCAGGAATTTCGGCGTCGTCTGGGGGTGTTTCTTCCTCTTCCTCGTCAACCTCTGACCCTTCCTTGGTCGCTTCCCCAGTATCCGGAACGTCGTCGTCCTCTATCTCGTCCTCTCCGACGTCCTCGCCGACGTTCTCGTGGTCGACCTCGTCGTCGGTGAGGTCAGGTGACGCCACCGGTTTAGGCGACTGCTGGACGTCGAGCGCGTCGGGGTCTAGGTCCACGTTCTCGTTCTCGGGATCGTTGCCCTCCTCGCCGGACACATCTCCATTGGGGACATCGTCATCCATGGGGGGAGGAGCCTCGTCCGCGGACTCACCCTCGTCCTCCAGAGGCTCCTCGTTCTCGTTCTCGTTGTCGTTCTCGTCGACCTCGTTATCGCTGAGTGCAGCCTCTGCCTCTTCGTGGTCGGGTGTGAGGACGGGGTCCGAGCCCAGGTCCCTCGCCGGGTCGTCATCCTCCTCCTCTTCCATGGCCTCGGCAGGGCCGGCCTGTTCTTCCTCTTCCTCCTCCTCCTCGAACTTGGAGCGCCAGTCTGGCCTGTCCTTCTTGTCGGGCTTCTTCTTCAGGGCCCAATCCCACATTGGTGGGGGGACGACGCGGTCGCGCTGCTTCTTCTTGCGCGCGGCCGAGCGGGAGGAGTCGTCTTCATTCGCGCCGTCATTGTCTTGTTCTTCTTCGGTGAGCTCGGAGAGCTCAGAGCCGCTGTCGAGCCCCGCGTTGGAGCGTTGCTCGTGGTCTTGCTGGTCTTCTGGGGGTGGAGGGGACGGAGAGGGCGAGCTCAAGGACTCGAGCGAGACAGTAGAGCCCGGCATCGCCGCGGACGACGATGAGGAGTGGCAGGAAGTTGAGGAGCGCGAGGCTGCCGCCGTCGCCGTCGATTGGCACCGTCGGCATTTTCCGGACGGCCCGCTCGATCGGGCGCTCGACATCTAAGCCTTTACCGCGAACATCCACCATCCCGTGAGGCGCATATAACGACTTCTCCAATTCCGCTCGCCATGGTCTCCGCAGACAACATCAATCTAGACTGTCTCCAACTAATCTTCGCCTATCTTGCTGGGAACGACCTCGTCTCTGTCTCCCTTGTCAGTAGATCTTTTCTTGCCGCGGTCATACCCCGTCTCTACCGGACTCTGAGCTTCGGACTCAATCAAGCCAAAAGATATCCTCCGGTAGGTCATCGTTCAACATAACCCTGCTAATCTGACAGCCTATATGCAGATTGTCTCACCGTTTGCTGCAGTACTGTCGCATACCAGTCTAGCCAATCACGTCAGACATATCGGTCAGTGCTAGATTACCGACTAAGTTACTCCCAGCAATGCTCATTGAAGCCTCAGATCTGCGGGCCATCCCAACCGTGAAGTTCATCCCACAGCCCAAATTTATAGATGACTGCATCCGGACAATATCCTTGTGCAAGAACCTCGGGTCCTTCACGTGCACTATTGACATTATGCCCAACTTCCTGCTCGCGCTCCGCGACAAGGTCTCCTTGGAGCAGATGAGGATTATTGCCAACTTTACAACCGATCAAGCCGAGCTAGTAACCAAGATCTCAGGTTTGCGCTCACTCACCCTCGATTCGGCGTCGTGGAACATGGTCGACGCTCTTCCCCAGTGGAGCGAAGTCCTCAAGCCCTCCCTTACCTCGTTAACGCTACATGTATGCACAGCGGCGTACCCGTTGTGTGTTGTCAAATGTTGACCCTCGTTAATAGGCAGTACATACGCTCAGCACGGATATTTTGTCGACCGTCCTTCCAAGTCTCCCCTCGCTCGCGAGCTTACACGTACTTGGGTGCCCTAAGGTCGACCAATCCTCCATCCTCACACTTCTTGCCCACACGCCACAACTCCAAAGCTTAGCGTTTACTAGCTACGTACGAATTCCAACTGAACGCTCATTTCGATTGCCTTTTCTGACTTCTCCCTCGATAGGAATCTTCTCGCGCAATACCAGCCACCGTGTCACCACTCCCCCGCCTTCACCATCTCGCGATCGATTCCCAATGCGCACCAACCCCAGGCAACTCTGTGCCCACATTTTGGACAGCAATCATCAATCAGACGAGAACGTGGTCAAGCCCGCTGAAATCGCTCTCGCTGAAGATCTCGGACAAGATCGTCCTGGGGGACGCATTCGTCTCCAACATCGTCAACAGCCACCGCTTGACCCTCATGCACCTCTCTCTCCGCAACTGCTCACTGTCGAAGGAAAGCATGTCGTTGGTCTGCCGTAGATGCAGTGAGCTCGAGACCCTTAAATTGAGTTTGCCAGGGAAAGACATGGTATTCCCTCAGATTCTAGTCCTCCAGCTATTGTCTTCAGTGTGGCTTACTTCCGATTTACTCTAGGCATTGTTCGCGGACGCTCTCTCCCATGCAAAACGCATTCTTTCCCTCACAGACGTCGGAGATCCACATGGCAACCACGCGTCGCGTGCACCCATCCCTAAATCCGACATCCGCCTGCTCATGACGCGGCAGCCGAATCTCGAGAAGGTGATTGCGGATGGTCGGACATGGACGGTGCGCCACTTTTCCCACTAGACTCTCTGTCAAAATAAATCCTCATACTTTGTCAGGCTGTGAGGACTCCTGGACAGGCGGACTTGGAGGTGCACGTGAAGAAGAATGGGCAGCCCTTGCGACACTGGTTCATGCCTCCGCCGGGCGTGATGGTGCAAATGTGATCCATACTGCGTCGTCATGCCTTATAGCGGTACGTTCGTGTCGCTCGAGTTGATGTGATATCTGTAGGCTCACGGACAGGCAAGGACTTGTGCCAGATCATGATGACGGTATCGGACGCTGTACTTTGTTACCGCCGCTTAAGGCACACCAATATAGACCTCACCCTGATATCTCGCGCATATCCTAGTAGATCCTAAGCAGCGGCTCTGATTGGGTTTGGTGATCACGTTGGCGCTGTGTCCTGGGGTTACGTATAGCTCCTTCACTTGGGGTTATCGATAAAGATAGCCTTGTTTTATCCGGATATGCGACTAACATCAACCCGTTTTAAGGCTTTAGATGAGTCCCACCTTGCCGCACCTCGCCGCGTTCAGAACTTCGATCGGGATATCCAACTGGAAGCTTCAACAGCAGCTGGCAGATACATCCCTCGTCTAACAAGTTGGAGGATATCTCGACACGCAACTTGCGATCCTGCGGAAGGAATTGTTCGCCAGCCTAATATATAACAGAAGGAAGACTCCCCTTCCAGTCCATAACTACATCCTATTCCTCCGCGGAAGAAATCCCAACACTTGACGAAGCCGCCGTGGACAACATGCGTCTAGCCTTGTTCCTAATGCTGCCGTCGTATGGTGTGGTGTACGGGTTGCCAAGGCATTTAAGCGGGACTGCTTCATTTGGGGTGGGCAAATCCCAGGCATGCCAAGTCTACGACTACTGACATCTCGTGCTCACAGGAACTCAGAGGTCTCGAAACCCAGCCAGATGTCTCACAGACCCTCGTTCACATATGCGTCAACATAAACGACTGTGAAGAGGCCAACGCGCACGTCCTTGAACGAGGTCATCCTGCGGTTGGTCAAGACTCCCTCCCCGACGCTCTCGTGCCGCGACGCGGCACTACGGGTGCCGTTGCTTCACCTCCGTCCGGGACCTCCACCAACATGTCCGCATCCCCGCCCAGGACGTCTAGTCATTCCCAGTCCCCATCATCCATCCAAGCCCAGCCTCCTTCTGGCACGCGAGCGCTCGGTAATCCCGCGGCGGAGAACCGCGCCACAACCGTACCTGTGAGCAATTTCCCCCATGGAGTTGCCACGCCCTCAACCAGCGAGGGACCTAGGTCCGCGACAATGAGCGGATACACCCATATTCCCGGTTCTAAACCACGCCATGTCTCTCCGAAGGAGGTTATCATTATCGTGTGCGTGCTCGCAGTCGTGATCATGGTCGTTGGCGTGGTTGCGATCGTGATCGGGCTACGCCTGTGGCGGAAGAAGAGGGCTCAGAAGAGCCAGAGAGGGGTATACCGTATGGTACCAAGCAGTGCAGCCCGTGGATACGACTGAGGGATCAGAGAACGCATGGCCAGAAGCGGCATGAAACATTTCTGACTCGTACCGTCGTACGTATTTTACTCTACGCACACAGCAGTACCACAAGAGATATCTCATAACGGACTTAGTGGGAAACCGGGTTGTAGCATCCGATACCTACTGCACACGTTGAATATCATAGAATAGATAGCATGGGAAACCGGTATTCATGCGATAAAGCTCGGTAGGAGAGAGGTCAAGGCGGTACAGGATAGCAAGATATCAAGTGCAGACTATGCAGATCAAGGGAGACAATTGCGGAAGAAAGGGGATGAACGACGGAAGGCGGGGGCCACAACGCCTCACCCTTGATAAACCTGCCAAGACTCTATTCTCATGAGCGAAGGGGCCAATGTCTGTTTGGTTGCAACGCGGGGAGCGGCGTAAGAAGTTTAGGAAGGGCGATCGCGCAGGCCCACAGGGACCGTCCAAGATGGCCGCTTCGGGCGCGGGCGCGGACTCCGCCTCCTAATGGAAGTCCCGCCTGCGAAACTCCTTGGAGCAAACATAATGCTATATCCGGATGGGATCATTACAGGATCGAGAGTCACTAATAGCAATGCATGACAAAGTAGACAGAGTACGATTATATTCGGCGAGTCTGGATGAAACTAAATGGCGGAGGAAACAGTGCGGTATGCACAGATTTCGATAGCATAGCGGATGGCTCATGGACGACGAAGGATGGAAAAATATGTAAAGCGAGGTGAGCAGAATTTGGGTGTTGGGGAAGGGGGCACAGTCAAGAGGGGGAGAAAGTGAGGGATAAGGTTGTACGAAAAGACGGATGCAAACTTGGAGGAAGGCCAACTACGCACCCTCTTCGCCGCGCTCCTCGATGGATTGCGGAAGACCGGAGTTATCCCTGATACGCTTCGAGCTCTGTCCTGTCTGACTAGAGCTCTTGCGCTTCGGGTGGACGACAATCGCATTGGCAGTACCAGCCGCGCGGGTTCTGGACGACGAACCGGCGCTGCCGTTGGACTGGGCCACGTCCCGCGCCGTGGACTTGCGCTTGGTCGAAGAACCCGTGCCTCTGCTCTCCGAGGCTCGACTAGTAGAACCCCTCGTCGCCATTTTGGTACCCGATCCGGCGCCGGAGCCTTGAGTGGAAACTTGCTTCGAGGGCCGAGGAACCGTGGTCTTCTGCGGCTGGGGATAGTGCGTAGACATCCGGGAACCAAAGGAATAGGAATGTCGTCGTGATCGACGAGGTACTGGAGGATGAGTCGCTGTACAGCCTCGTGAAGGTGATCCGGTCGCAGTCCATCGCCACAGAGAGCATACTCGGGGCGAACCTGCCGGGATATGTTGAAGAGCAGCGGCGCTAGATTCTTCATACCCCCAAGAAGGAGGACCGGCCAATCCTCCGGCGACTGTTCGATCAACGTCTGCCGTTGATCTTTGTACCCTCGACCTGCGTCTGGAATCCTATGAGACAGGAGGATCTCCCAGGCTTCGTGAAGTCATCCGG
Organism: Ganoderma multipileum BCRC 37180; assembly: GCA_000338015.2. Lineage (NCBI taxonomy): Eukaryota > Fungi > Basidiomycota > Agaricomycetes > Polyporales > Polyporaceae > Ganoderma > Ganoderma multipileum. Next base: position 1,540 of record BACB01005692.1, on the reverse strand, counting down.
CGTCTCCGGCTCTCCCTCGGCGTCCGCAGGACGAACCTGAAGGAGAACCGAGATCAGGGACCAGTAGATCGACTCGACGTCGTGCTCCGGTCGATGGCAAAACTCTGGTTGAGTTTCGAACCCGTCACCGAATTCAGGTGGACTGGCCCCATGTGGAGCCGCTTTCGTGTCGTTGTATCGCTCGTACCTCTCCTTCCCATATGCGCGAATGTACAATGTGTGAGCTGTCCCCGAAAGCTGTGGCATGGGTGGAATAAACCGGTGCATGATCCCAGTGAGGACTTGACCCTTGCACACGCTACGTGCAATGTACATTGGTGTACCCTAAGACAGGAATCAAATTGTGATACACGGTGGGTTAACAGTTGTAGGACGTACGGTGCGTTGCATGAGTTCTTGGGGTTTGGTGACGTTATGGTCAAGCCGTGCCGCACTGTCATAATCAATGGCAAGGCACGCCGGGAAGCGCTCTTCAAGAGACCTAAGGCAACGTTAGCTTCGCTCTTGAAGATCATCACGACAACTTACTGTGTTTGCCCGGAAAGTACATCTTGTATCATCGGCGGCGAGTTCTTGTGAGCTTGCCGCCCCTTCATGCTCCCCCAAACGGGATACATGAGCATGTTGTAGACACTCATATCGCGATGAAGGACGTTCCGCCGAACCAGTTTGGTGCGGTGTACTGTAAATACATTAGCTTAGAAACCGATTGAAGTCTTCCCGGAGCAATGTTCGACACACACCTTCTAGGGCGTGTACGTCGCCTTCAGAAGGTCATTGACCGTCTTGGCCTTCAGGAGACGAGACCCAGTGTCCAAGAATGCGAAGCGCATTCGTATCCTCTCGGCAGCCTGTCCTTTGAGGACAAACCTGAGGCCGCTCGCGTAACCCATGAGGCGCACGACCTCAAGCAAGTCGCCCTCCGCGCGAAGGTGCTCTAAGATGCCCTCCTCCGTGAAGCGAGCGCGTCGTGGCGATAGCAGTCCTTGATGATGATGTGCTCGCCGTTATCGTCAACGGTATCGAAGGTGTTGGTCAGCCGGCTCCAGGGCTCTCCGACGAACATGAACTGGCCGTGCTTGAACCACTGCCCATTTAAGTCTATCTTCCATGAGGGAAAGGTGCAGGGTCCATCTGGCTCGGACCACTTGATGGTCTCGTCCCACGGGAAGTGGTTGACGGGAGGGTCGTAGTGCGAATAAATGTAGCCGGCGAGGAGATCGGTGCTCGTCCACGGAGCCCGAGGGGAGGCGAAGACATCGGTAGGGTCGAAGTAGAGGACCTGGTACCACTAAGGCTTAATAACGAGAACGTAGAAGCCGGGGCGATCGGGACGAGCCTGGTGGTGGCGGTAGGCGTAGGTGGTGGCCTGTCGACGTCGTCCGCCCTTGGCCTTGAACTTGGCCTCCACGATAGCCTCGACGCGATGGTGAGGAACCCCCTTGTAGACACCAGCAGCGTCCTTGTTGTCCTTAAACATGTCAACGTCGTACACCCCCAGGAGGTCAGGGGCATCCAAAACGTTGGAGAGGACGCCGTT
>BACB01005691.1:0-41276 GCA_000338015.2 Ganoderma multipileum BCRC 37180 | reverse complement strand
ATCTTCAAGTTGATCTCCGTCATCGTGAGCCCACCCCGGTGGCGCGTGCGCGGCTCCCAGCCCTCCGGCAGCCGCTCCTCGCCCAGGAACGCGCGCAGGTCCGCCACCACGCCCCCAAACACCTTCAGCACGAACGCCGCACTTTATACCACACAACACGGTGGATTAATGGATGGGTGTGGTGGTGGTGGGTCAGTCAGGTGAGACAATTAATGGGGACAGAGGGGAGCGGGGGGACGCACTTGGTGGAGCCGATGAACTTCTGGCCGAGGGAGAGGCTGAACTGCGGGTTGTCCTTGCGGCACTGGACGCGGCGCTTGCCGAGGAAGTTGGACATGTCTGCTGCGGCGAGCGTCTCCGTTTCGAGCGCGAGCAGGTCGTTTACTACTGGCGTGGCGGGTGCGGCTTGCGTCACGTCGTAGTAGATGTCTCTCCCTGTAAAACCCAAGCATAAGCACCTGAATCCACCCCAGCGCGACGGAAGACAGGGACGTACGGACGAAGGAGGCATCATGCTCGATCATGTTGTGCACGCTGAGGTCGGAGAGGTCGAACGAGTCGCTGCCGGGGTCGCGGTTGAGCAGTTGTGCCGCCTGGCGTGGGAGCAGGATCGAGAACGGGTGCGACATGTTGTACGTCCGGCGGATCGCCGCGGGCAGGTCTGCGAACTTGATATTCTTCCCGTCGCGCGGGAGGATCCCTATCGCCACGCATGCACCTTGTCAGTCGACTCGGGATTCGCGTGAAAATGCAACGAGGCGGCGCACCGTGGTTGGCGAGGGCGTTGAGCCCGGGGCAGGGCGATCTGCTATCTCCGGCCTGGGGCGCGATGTATTGCGGCCAGAGGCCGCCGTGCCCAGGGCGGCCGTTGCTGATGACCTTCCCGCGTGAGTAGTCGGGGATGATGAGGTTAAGGATAACGAGGATGAAGTCCCAGATATACAGGCTGGCGACGTAGAGGAACTCCTTGACCGAGGAGGTGACGATGTAGATTATGCGCCTCAGCGCGATCCAGATGAACATGGCGTGGAGACTAGGCGGTGTGTGGGGGACACGAAAGACGCAAGTATTTCGAGGTTGGGACAGGTTAGATGCGAAGGACCCTATCGCTGCATAATTTATATACTTGAATACTTCGGCCCGCAAACAATGGCTGCATTACGCCACGAAACACGTTCCGACAGCATTGAGAGGTACCACTGTGACAACGGAGAGGACGAACCGGGAGAACCGCTGAAACATTCCTGGAAGACCTCTATCGACGGCATCAAGCGGCCAAGCTTCCGTATCCCTGCATGTCGAAGGAGGAAGGGGTGCAGGTCAAGCGGTGTCTCGAGTGCGACGCGCGTGCGGAATGCTCCCACCGCTTGCCAGTGAGCAGTGCCCCACCCGGGTTGTGGCTTCCCGGGAAGGCGGCGGCAACATGGGATACGAACGCCCGGGAATGCCACGCCCTTGACAGCGCTGAGGAATATATTGAAAAAGATGGGAGGGGCAGAGCTTCGGGCCCGGCGTTGGCGGATGGCGTTGGTTATGCCAAGGCTTTGGCCTCTTTCGTCGAATGGCGGTGGAAGGCCGGACGACGGCATGGCGCCCGGACCGGTGAAGAATTGGGCATCCCGAGAAGGTATGATAGGTGGTTCACTCTTCGCTTCGAGGGACGGGACGTCGAGGGACACGATGTTTGGAAATCGGCTGTACGATCAGGGAATCGCTCGCGGTTCAGCACCGGAGGCACGATAACAAACTCAGCACACACCACTGACACGGTCAATGTTATGGAAGGGTATAACGGGCGGCAGGAGAAGTACTCTCCCCGGATTGCGGTGAAATCAAGAGGTTCGAGGTCCATGCATCCTGCCAACGGGAAATGAGCGTGCATTCCGACTTCCAAATTGACGAGTCTACTTATTATTACTAACGCCGAGAATATGCCGGATGTATCTGAAGCGCCCATAATCGACATGGCCAATTGAATGATGAACTTTATCCTCCCCACACCCTTCCTGCCCTCCGATCTACCTTCGGGCGCGACAAGCTTGACCTCCATCCATATCTTTGAGTGACGGCGATGTCGACGATATCCTTGAGGATCGAATTCGGCGGCGGCCTCGAGCTGCTCTTCTCAAATCAGCGTTCACATCGGATCGACCTGCCCGCCATCGTGCCCGCCGTGTCATCCGCTCCGCCCTCCACGGACAACTCAGAACCAGAACCACCAAAAAAGCAGGCTGACGTCACGTACCTCCTCTTCTGGCTTCGGGACAACTTGCTGAAGGAGCGCGAGGAGCTGTTTATTGAGAATGGGACAGTGTTAGTCCACCTTCATTCGTGTTTGGGCTGCGGTGGAGGGCTGAAACTTCACCTTTAGGCGACCGGGGGTGCTTGTCCTGATCAATGATACGGACTGGGAGCTCGAGGGAGAGGGGGACTATGTGCTGAAAGACAACGATGAGATAGTCTTCATCTCGACACTGCACGGAGGCTAGGCGGAAGTAATCAGTCGAATGAAGGATTCAGCTTCGAAAGAGGGTCCTCGGGGCCTATTACCTAGCGTGCCTTAACTCTCGTAACATGTAACAGGCGAGTCATACCTTTGCTAGTTAGCTCGAGTGCCATTGACTGTTTCACCCTGGTTACATTACGCAGCAGTACGGAACTGCATCTGCGAGCACTGGCACTTCCGAGGGGCGGGAGTTTCAGGGATGGGAGAGATTATATGCGCTCTATATTGTACAATGCGTAGGTGTCGGTAGAAGAGACGAAGAATATGAGTAGAGAGTGCAGCATACATGCAGAATTGTACGGCTACATACCAAGCCAGCCGCGGGACCATCAAGCAGCTTCGGTCTCCTATGCCTTCCCGCTGCCCCACAATCCACCCAGCCAACCCCCACCGCTGCCCCCGCTCGCTCGCCTCTCCGCCTGCTTCACCAGCACCTCCTCCTCGAGCCTCTCCAGGCGGTCTGCCTCCTCCGCCGCACGCAGCCGGTTTTCGAATGCGAGGCGCTCAATGAGCTTGTCCTGCTCCTCCGCGGCAACCTTCGCAGCGGCCTCCTTCTGGTGCTTCATCTGGCCATACCACCACGAGCCGCCGACTACGGCAACGACGGTGAGGCCCTGCATGAGGACACGCACGCGGAGCCAGTTGTTGAGCGAGACGCTGTCGCGCCGCCGGAGCTTCGCCCCGGCGATGATGAGGGAGGCCGTGGTGAGGCCGGCGACTGGAACACAGGTATGGAGTTTGGAGCGGGGAGCGTGGAGGAGGCGTTAGCTTGGGCGTGAAGGGACGAAGGATGGGAAGGCGGGGACGGAGGAGAACGGGACACGCACGGACAGGGACAAACGGGTTCTCCTTGAACTTGCGCTCGAACTTGCCTCCCCACGTTTCTATCGGGTTCCCATTCGCGTCCAGGAGAACTTCATGCTCGCGATAAGGTTCTGTGCTCATGATGAACGGCGGGGGTGGTTCAGGAGCGTTTTGCGAGGTTCTGTGAACGCCTCAACTTCGGTCGTAAGATGTTTGAGGAGCGCCACGGCAGAGCGGGAGGATGAAGTCAGTGAGAGGTGGTGCTGGCCTGAGACTCGCAGAGAAAGATGAATAGATTCAGCCTGAGTGATTTGGAGGCTGCCGGAGGAGAGTCGTCGACAACCGTTGCACTCGTAGAGACCAGCGGAGGCGAGCTGGGCGCAGTCTCGATCGGGTCCATGACATACTTCGAATCTGAGATCTGCGATGTACCGAGCGCCTGCGTATACAGTACGGCTCTGACCACTTACGACTTGACTCTGGTTTACATACAACCTTGAGCTTATTCACTAACCTTCGCACTGAGCTGCCTCCAAGTCTAGTCCTGCTCTCCACGCTTTATTTCTCCTAAAAAGCCTTCTAGCACACTGGTCGTCACTATGTCGGAATTCCACTCTCTCCCGCCCGAACTGCTCACGGTGATTTTCCTCGACCTCGACTTCCGGGACCTCCTACGCTGCCGTCAGGTAACTAGCTTCGCGCATACACCCCATCGCGCGCTCCACTGATCGCGTTTCGTCTGCCTCTTTGGCTGCCTAGGTATGCACCACGTTCAAGACCCTCATCGATCAAGACGTCCGCGCCTCCTACAAAATCGAGCTCGCCGTCGCCGGCATGGCCGACGGCCCACCGAGCACGCTGACCCCCGCCGAACGCCTCTCAATCCTCCGCAAGCGGCAGGACGCGTGGGACCACCTCGCGTGGACAGCGAAGTGCGAGCTCCCGATGCACCAAGGCGGCGTCTGGGAGCTCTACGGGAACGTGCTCGCGCAGGCGCAGGGCGAGCGCACGCTCCACTTCAAGCAGCTCCCGTCTGCGATCCGCGGGATTCACGGTGACGAGTGGAGCGTGCACGATGTGGGGTGCAAGATACGCGACTTTGGGATGGACCCGGCGCAGGACTTGTTGGTCGTGATCGAGCACTTCGGGGACCGGTGAGTGCCGTGCTTTCGTATGCGGTGGTCTGATAGCGGGGTTGACGGGAGGGGTGCATTAGTCACGATTTGACGGTGCGCATACACTTGAAGTCCCTCTCGACTGGGGCGCCGCACCCTGCTGGGCCGCAGGCGGGCATGGTCACGTACAAGCCGAAACCGAGCCGCTACTCGTATGCCATCCAGACGTCTGAGGGCCACCTCGGCATCCTCACGTCGAGCCAGGCAGAAGACGCATCGGATCTGCTCGTCTGGGAGTGGAGGACTGGCACGTTGAGATTGGTATGTCTGTCTCAATCTGGGTATCTACTATGTGCCTTCACTGGTAGCCCTGTACTCACCCCGTTACTTAATATCAGCACATCAACGGACCCGAACTATCCTCCTTCGCCTTCCTGACTTCGCGCCACCTCCTCATCGCCGTCCAACCCGCCCTCGAGCTCGACGAAGACAACATCATCCAAGGACCGAACACGCCGCTCCTCGCTGTCGTCGACATCGAATCCGCCCCATCCGACTCCGTGACGCGCGTACCGTTCTCAGACATCAAGCCCTTCTGCACGTTCCACTACCCGGAGCTCAGCGACCCTTTCGCCGTCGTCGCCATGTCCGTCCGCTCCGACCCCGCTCCCTACTGGCGCCCCAGCCCCGCGCTGCGCGTCCTGTTCTCCGCTGCGCGCGAGGACCGGCTCTTTGTCGTCACTCTCTGGGTCCTCGAGGGCAACATCCCCTTAGGCATCCTCTCGCTCATCCCCGCGTCGACGCTCCTCGGTGCGCTCGCCTCGCTGGAGCCTGGTGCTGGTGGGGGAGCGGGAGCGGGAGCGACGCGGGAATTCGCGTGGGTGGAGTGGGGCCCGCGCGGGTCGCGGCTGATGAGCATGCCGGGCGCGCACTCGCCCGTGTGGGTGTGCTACGTGTACGGGACGACATACGCGCTTTGGGGGCACGACGCGGAAGGCAAGGCCGTGTACACGCTCGACTTCAACCAGCTCGCAATCCGGCGCGCGTTGGTGCAGGATGTGAAGGATGATATTATGGTGCACCCGATGGTGTTCAAGCCCGCGCGGGTGTTCAAGGAGGAGGTGCGGACGGCGCTGCCGTACAGGGCGCGGAAGCTCGGGGCGCTGCCGGAGGGCGAGGGGAGCTTCGAGGCGGTGATGGTGGCCGAGGACGCGTTGGTGCTGGTGTCGGACGTGAGTACTCGTGCGTTTGCGGTCCCTGCGTGGGTTGGGGTGCTGATACATTCAGAGGTTGCAGCAACCGCATGTACGACGGTATTGCGTCCTGTCGTTCTGAGTGGAGATGGGCACGTTGGAAAGCGCCGCGGAATATGCGGGGAGTGGTGGACAATATGCGATTGCACAAAGTTAGTCCTGTTTGTACGTAAATTGCCTCGCGGTCCAATAAAATTGCTACTGAGTACGTTCCCTTGGATCGGCTCTGTCACTGTGCATCTTCACCTATGCAGACCTCACTTGTCTTGGCCGGAGAGCTCAATAGAAAGTCCTGTGGCAAGGTTCGCAGGAGAGTTCTCCATCAAATTACACAAACGGTGATTAGTCCGCATCCGGTAGTGGTCATCCGGTCATTATTCTTTGAAATATTTGAAATGTGCTCTAGTCGAAAGTCCTGGCTGTACGCTCGAGGAAGATAAGGAGCGACGAGGGACCGGGCTTAGAAAGCACGGTGCCAACGAACACGTACGGGTTGCACGATCCGAGGGAGCCTTTGACCGCTGACGCTGGACTATACAGGAAAGTATCCCTTCAAGACATTTTAACGACCCCTCCTTGTCGACACCCCCCATGGATATAGGAGCTTGGAGTCGAGTTGGAAGATCCCCAAGCTCGAGAATGGATCGTCTTCAAGTTGACAGCTACGTAAGTGGCACCAAAGCATATTCAGGTGGAGTAAGAACTGCACACCCTTGACGGCCAGACGTTGGAATGACACATCCAAAGCCAAGTCCGAGAAGTCGGCCGTGAACGCGTTAATCAGTGTGTCAATGGGAACAGATCTATGTGGACGTTCACGCCCTGGCAGGTTCCAAGGTCGGCAAGGTGACATACGTACAAAATACTTAGTAAGCTGCCGCTGACCAGTCTACACCTCCACAATCATCTACAGCCGCGATTCGCGATCGGAATATATTACCCACCTATCGCGACCGGGACATCCGCCAATACCGATCGGGACACGCTCAACACTTACATTCAATATTCAGCACCCCTTCAGTCCCCTCGAAATATGTCGGAAAATGACCTGGTTCAACTCTGTCTTTGGCTTCGTCGTCAGGATATCGCGATAACCGCAAGTGTCGATTGACTCGTACCAGCTGTACAACCTTCGCCTAGTCCTCAGGCTGACTAAGGGACATCGGAGGAGAATGTGAGCATGATTCGACAGCGCAGCTGACGACGCAAAGTCCCAGGACTTCGAGCACTATATATGCCCGTCCGCGGCGTGAGCAATGCAGCCAAAGTCAATACTCACAATCCACTGTCCCGCCCCCACTCGCACACTAACACACCATGTCCAACGCCTGGGCCCCCCCGCCGCAACCCGCCTCCAAGCTCGGCCTCTACCGCCAGCTCTCCCCCCTCGCCGGCGTGCACGTCTCCCCGCTCCAGCTCGGCGCGGCGAGCATCGGGGATAAGTGGGAGAAGATCGGGATGGGCGCGATGAACAAGGAGTCGAGCTTCGCCCTCCTCGACGCGTTCTACGACGCCGGAGGTAATTTCATCGACACGGCGAACGGCTACCAGGACGAGTCGTCGGAGGAGTTCATCGGGGAGTGGATGGAGAAGCGGGGGATCCGCGACCAGATCGTCCTCGCGACCAAGGTGCGTTTGTGCTTGCGTCTTCGTCTGAGGATTTAAGGACTGGAGGCTGATTGGGGATCGCGCGTACAGTACACGACGAACTTCAAGAGGGGGGAGAGGGGGAATGACATCCAGCAGAAGGTGCATTACACGGGCAACAACGTCAAGGCGATGCACATCTCCGTCGAGGCGTCCCTCAAGAAGCTGCGCACGAGCTATATCGACATCCTCTACGTCCACTGGGTATGCGCGTGCCGGCTCACGAACTTCTTGAAGCGATATGCTGACCTTTCCCGCCATAGTGGGACTTCGACACCTCCGTCGAGGAGGTCATGAACGGTCTACACAACCTCGTGGCATCCGGCAAGGTCCTCTATCTAGTGAGTCTTGCACTCTTCAAACGCGCACGCAAGAACGGACGACTTACCACTGAGGGATCCTATGCAGGGTATTTCCGACACGCCCGCGTGGATCGTGCCCAAGGCGAACCTGTACGCGCGGCTCATGGGCAAGACCCCGTTCGTGATCTACCAGGGCGCATGGAGCATCCTCCAGCGCGACTTTGAGCGCGACATCCTCCCCATGGCTCGCTCCGAGGGTGCGCCCTTCCCCATCCCCATCCTTATTCTCTCGATCGCATGGTATTGAACTCGTGCATTACGCAGGCCTGGCCCTCGCCCCGTGGAACGTCCTCGCCGGAGGCCGCATCCGCACCGACGCAGAAGAGGAGCGGCGCCGTCAGACGGGGGAGAACGGGCGCACGGTATTGGACCCGAACTGGGAGCGCACGGAGTCCGAGCGCAAGATGTGCAAGGCGCTCGAGGAGGTGCAAAAGCAAGTTGGGGCCAAGAGCATCCAGGCGGTCGCGATCGCGTACGTCATGCAGAAGGCGCCATATGTGTTCCCCATTATCGGGGGGAGGAAGAAGGAGCAGCTGGCGGCGAACATCGAGGCACTGGATGTTGCGTTGAGCGAGGAGCAGATCAAGTATCTGGAGGGCGTGTTGCCGTTCGATCCGGGCTTCCCCAACGCCATGGTGGTGAGTGTGCAGTCTGGTTTGAATGGTCCATTTGGGCAGGAGAAGGCTGATTGGGGTTGCAGGGCGACGGCACGGAGCACAGCTGGTTGATGAAGTCTGCGGCGCACTTCGTCAAGTGGCCGAGAGCACAAGCAATTCGTCCGTGAGCGTCGTACAGAGGTACGGAGATGGGATTCCAACGTATCACTATGAGGAAGTTGTAGTTTGCGGAGTAGAAGCAGCAACCTACCATGTCAACGCAGCGAATCGGGTGGAGGCAGAATCTTGGGCTACTTGTCGGGAACGCCTTGACGTAGTCGTACGCCCAGCCTGAGTGTGTTACCACGTCCGTCTTCTAAGCGAGCTCCTCCAGGCCGGTCAGCAGCTCGTCCTCCTCCGCGCCCCTGTCCCCGTACGCCTCCAAAGGTCTGTATCCGGCGCGGTGAACTCGTTTTGATACAATGACGGTCACCGTCTCGACCCTCGCACGTGTGAGCGCATTGCCGTCCATGCGCCCATTCAAGCTGGGCGGTGACGACGACGATAGTGGCGGCATGTTTACTTGGGCGGTGGCGGAACGTGGCATTCGCGTTGTTACAGAGCTGGCGCGGGCAAGAGATTCTGCACTCGGAATTGCCGTCTCGTCGGGTGACGGCGACCATTGCGGTCGCGCAATGGTCGTCGATGGGTGGTGATCTCTGCAGGAGTGCCATGAGTCGGTCACCATATTCTGCAGAACTCGCAAGCACACATACCATCAACAGCGCGGCTGATTTCGACTGCTTGCTTGCCGCCGACCAGGATGTACTCCCGCTGTAGCGCGCCGCCTTCCTTCATCTCGCTAGGGATGAGCGAGGTGTCCGGAGATAACGCCTTCGCCTTTGCAGCTGGGCTGAATTACGGCCGTGGAGGGTGCACTTGCTAACGGCGTGAAGGTCTTGCGACATTGTCCGCGAATCTGCTACAAGGTCAACCCAAAGCCTTCGACCTACTGCAATGTACCGGAGACATACCCCGTCGGGAAGCTTGATAGCCTTCGAGTTGTCGATCTTCCAGGATCGGGAGGACGGTTGCGTCGGCGATCGACCACTCACCCACGACGAACCCCGTCAGCGGGAGCTTGCGCTGGATCTCGTCGAGCACGGCGAAGAGGCCGTTCGTCGGGGTGCTTCTTGTCGACGAACTCGGCGAAGAGGAGGGCCTGGGTGCGCTGGACGGGGTCAGTGGGGAGGAGGCGGGCGGCGGGGAAGAGGTCGGCGAGGAAGTGGAGGATGATAAGTGAGTCGGGGATGCCGACCGCATCGGCGGATGGGGCTTCGTCTGGACTGAGCTTGGACCCACCATAGACGAGGTACGGGACTTTGACGAGAGTCGATAAGCCGGGGTCAATTGGTGTGACATACGTTCACCGACGTACCCTGGCTTCACCGTGGTAGACCTTCTTTTCATACCACTCGGACTTCTCGACGAGGTCGATCCAGATGATGTCGTACGTCGCCTTGGCCTCTTCGAGGGCCAGACGGACCCTGCGGGAACAGGGAGTCCTGCTAACGGTGAGACGACAGAACCGCAGATCGCGAAGCACTGGCAGACTTACCACCGCGGCGTAGAGGGTGATTCTCTTGATGTCTGACATCGTTCTGTCTCTGCTGGTGTCTTCTGTCAAGTGCATTGTGTCGAAACATACCAGCTCGCACTTGGCCTTTATATACGCATTGTGAATGCCGCCGTTCTGTCGAGCGAGACCAAGTACTCAAGCCGTCGCCGGACGGTGGAGCTTGCGTATGCGCCCGGCCACCACTCAATTCCAACTGCATTGCCGGCCTGAGCGTCCTGGTCAGCTAGGAACCTGCTGCGGACATTGTGGGCTTCTGTTAGTCAACATGCGACGACTGCGATCCTGTCTCCTGACCTATCCGGTGCTCACAACCTTGCGTCAGACGCTATGGTTAGCGTACGGCCCTGTGGCCTCGGGCCATCCGCTACGGGGTCGTCCTCCACGGCGCCTGCCGCTCCCTAACATTTTTACCCCTTCAAGTGCGAAAGGATAGCTTGGACAAATCAAGTCAAGTCAAGTCGGGTGTTAGATGCATATGATATGCGCCGCGGCATACGTAGCAGACCAGATGCACTGGCGGAGTTGGAGGATAGGGCGCTTAACAACCAGCCTTGTTGTGATTTATTTGGCTTCCTACTCAATGCCAGTGTATCGGGTTTAGGCGCCTATGCTTCTCACTTCGTTTTCGACGTCGTGATTTGCCTCTTTTTTCTCCCCCCCACTCCTCAAAGACACAGCATAGATAAATATCATGGAATATATGTGATCAAGTCAGTCAGACATATGTGGACTCTCTATATCTTCGTTAATTCCTCTTCCATCAGCAGCACATCGATCTAGTTCTCCCGCAGGGTCCTGTCCCGTATCTTTTTAGGTACCAAAGGGACCGTCCCCGTCTTCGCATAAACAGAAACCCGCTCTCCAAAATATCTACCGCTCTCAAAGCTCCAGCACCAAAGGGCTCGACGTATGTTGCCCATAACGTCCAGGTACCTCCGCATGACGGAGGCTTCTTCATCAGCAAAAGTGCATCTGGCTGGGCGGCTCCTTCGCGGCTGCTGAGCTTCCTGAGGCTTCCTGATACGCGTGACAGGAGCTCTCAGGATCCTCAGACCCTCAGACTGCTAGCAGTCTGAGGGTCTGAGGATCCTGAGACTGCCTTTCCAGGCACTCAGGGTCATCCAGGAGCCGCCCAGGAAGAGGTACTTTTGCTGATGTTGCACCAACCCCGTGTCGTTCGAGGACGGCGCGGAACTCCTCATGACACTGCAATTACTGGGCCGTGAGCTCTGCGTTTCGCCCAACAAGCGAGTGAACGGCGTCATCGAGACTCAACCCATCGTGGTGCATGGTGATCGTGATCGTGTTAAAGTCCACGTTGCCCGATGCTAGTTTGCGACTGTATGAGACGAAATCCTGGCGTCACGGTTAGTATGAGCACTGTTGTATGACCATTTGACACCGTTTGGCTCACATTATCCACAGCGATAATCTCACAACCGAGGGATGCCATCCTAGTGTGGAGGGGGTTGTAACTTGTCGTACAGGTGATCCGGGACGGACAGGAATGCCCGCGCTAAGGCGTACACGGGCTCAACCCCGACGTCTTTCAGCGGCAGCTCGCTGTTCCGCGGTTGTCAGGATCCTTCCGCTGTCGCGTGTCTCTGCTAGCGCCACGACCGAGTGCGTGCAACCAATCGATGAGAGAGGCGATGAAGGGCTCTCCACTCTGGTGTGTGGCGGTCTTCTGTCCCCGTTCCCAGAATCTGGAGCGTAGTCAAATGAGAGCTATATCCGGGACTTCATGTACGGTAGACTTACTGCCTGAGCATCTCACCGACGATGACTTCTCCATCAGGGTGGGGCTTGCTCGGGTCGTGGAGAACATCAATGCAGATTTCGACGATCTCGCGCACCCTTAGGGCAGATCCGACGTTGATGTACTCTTCGATAAGGAAGAAAACATTAACAAAATCGATGCAAGTGCGAAGCTGCCGGCTTTCTCAGTACGCAGGCACCCGTGTCCACCATCTCCCACCCGGGTTCACCACTCCCGTACCGCACAAACGGATACCAGACACCGTGCCGGTGGTCTCCAGGACCTCACTCCCGTACCCGCCGAACGCAAGTCTTCGTTGTGAACAAAGCTCGAGTCCGTCAGGGAGATATTTTTTCTGGTTAGCTAATACTACTGTCGCCTGACAACTTGTACGTGAATCCTTGACGATCGCAGTGTCAATCACTGAATGAGTCACCCACAGATCGTTTTACGGCATAGAGCGTTCGACCATGAACTGGTTCGCCGACGACGGGAATTGACATACAGTCACATAAGTACAAGTACAGGCATTTGAATTGTACGACAAATTGCATCGGATTATAAGCGACATCTCCCACCCTCAATATACCGACTTCGGTGATTATGACAGACGACCGCAGTCCCGCCGATTACGGTCGGATGGCGTACATAAAACGATGAAGGTTGGGGAGGAGTTCCACAGCGCTACATTGCCCGACATCGAGCGTTGTCAAATCCCAACCCGACCTTGAAGACAATGTCCCAGAAGAGAATCACGCTATACGCTTCTGATGTATGTTCCTTCAGATCTACTCGGCGTTCCGTGAATACTTATAACCTCTACCTCCATACAGGAGTCTCCGTTCCCTCACAGAGTCACCCTCGCCCTCGAGGAAGCCAACCTCGCCTACGACACCATTGGATTTGAACTCAACGACAAGCCGGATTGGTTCGCCAAGGTCTATCCGGCTGCAAAGGTGCCTATCCCCGTTGCCAATACCAAAGCATATCTCGACATTCGCTCACCCGGAGTTCCTAGGTTCCGTACCTCGTGTATGGCGGGCCCAAGCTGCAGCCTGGGGACTCGCCGTCCTCGGACCTGCCCCAGCTCGGTGAGTCCCTCGTCATCCTCGAATTTCTGGCGGACACCTTCCCGGAGGCCCATCTGCTCCCTTCCGACCCGTTCCTCCGCGCCGGGGCCCGGCTGTTCTGCCGTGAGATCGAGGAGAAGTACGTCCCGGCCTTCATCGGGTTTGTCTTCAAGAAGGCTCCGAAGGAGACTTTGTACGACGCGATGGAACACATCCAGAACCTGTTGCCCGCGACGGGCTTCGCGGTCGGCGAGTGGTCCATCGCTGATGCCGCTTTCCTGCCGTTGTACTTGCGGACGCTCGCCATACTCGAAGTAAACCCGGCGACGTTGGGGCCGGGGAGCGCGGCGGAGGTTTCTGCGACGCTGAGTGGGTCGCCGAGGTTCGCGCGGATCCGGAAGTACCTGGAGGACAGTATGGCTCGGCCGAGCGCGGCGAAGACATGGGATCCGGTATGGTTCATTTTGTTCTTGGAGTTGTAGAGCTGGAGGATCGCTGAATCTGGGACGATCCTTTGTAGGTGTCGGTCAAGGCGAAGACCGCCCGCCGCTTCGAGTTCCTGATGACCCAGCCTCCGAGGTACTGAGTAGCAAGCCTAAATTCTCGTTCTTATCGTGACAGGAACTGGAATACGAATTCAACCGCCGCTAGCAGGCGCAGCGGTGTAGTAGTAGACAGATTCGGACAAACAATAACCATGTTTTGGCACCAGTTCTAAGGACATGCGCTGCGTGTACCGAAAATAGACATCCTATGCGACATCTCGACCATTTTGAACACGCGAAGAGCCGGTCCTGCCAGTGGCAGACTAGACAGGATCGCCGCTTTGCCTACGACCCTTGAGTCGCGGAGATATCGATAATGCGACAGGAAGCTGGACAGGGCGGTGTAGGGAATGCTGGATGGGGCGAGCGAACTGCGCGGCGCTGCTCAGGAGATCCGTTCGACCTCGCGTCGGTTGGGCTGTGTGAATTTAAAGATTTCCACAATTTGCGATGATATCGAGGGTATTGATATGTCGTCTATCGGTCGCAGCAACCGCACGTACGGCGGTATTGCTTCCTGTGGAGGTGGGCACGTTGGAAAGGCGCCATGTAATACGCGGGGAATGGAGGACAACGTGCGCTTGAAAAACATTTGTCCTGTTTGTAACAACAAATACGTCAACTGCCTCGAGAGCTGCCCACTGGCAGCAAGTTTGCTACTGAGTACGTTTCCTCGGATTGACCTCTTCGCTAGCGTTCTGCGTGTTTCGCCTTCAAGTTGACAGCCACATTGGGAGTACTAACCAGAGACAACTGCTTCAATCATTTTCTTGAGGTGGAGTAAGAACTGCGCGCCCTTAAAGACGGCCAGACACGGAGGAGCACATCCAAGTCGCGACGGCCTTTACGGGTCAATGTTCTAGACGCTGGCAGAATCCAATCAACGCACATCAACCGCTGACCAATCAATACCTTCACTTCTACTTATGGTATCGCAAGCATCTGCAGCCGCGATTTGCGATCGGGACATAGCACGTATCGCGATCGGGACATGATCAACACTCACATCCAGCCACTGGCAGTCCCACTTTCACTCCGCGCATCCAACTTGACGCGAAAGTTGAAAGACCTCGTCCGACTGTGCCTTCCATGTCGTCACAGCGTATTAGCGCGATAACCGCTGCGCCGATGTGCCCATTGACTCGTACCAGCGATGTCACTCCCTCCTACTTCTGACTAAGGGACATCGGACGAGAATGCGGGGCGCGATTCAAAGCCCAGCTGACCACTCAAAATCCCAGGGACTTTTGAACACTATATATGCCCACCCATCGCGCCTGCGATGCAGCCAGACCCAGTCCTCTCGACCCACACCCCGCCGTACTAGCCTACGCTAACCCCTCACCCGCGCACTCATACTATCATGTCCAAACTCTGGGTCCCTCCGCCGCAGCCCCGCTCCAAGCTCGGTCTCTACCGCCAGCTCTCCCCACTCGCCGGCGTGCACGTCTCCCCGCTCCAGCTCGGCGCGATGAGCATCGGAGACAAGTGGGAGAAGCTCGGGATGGGCGCGATGAACAAAGAGTCGAGCTTCGCGCTCCTCGACGCATTCTACGACGCCGGGGGAAACTTCATTGATACCGCGAACAACTACCAGGACGAATCGTCGGAGGAGTTCATCGGGGAGTGGATGGAGAAGCGAGGGATCCGCGACCAGATCGTCCTCGCGACCAAGGTACGTCGTGCTTGCGCCTGCGCCTGCGGTTGGCGGGCTTGAAGCTAACGGCCGGGATTTGCTCGGATAGTACACGACGAACTACAAGAGGGCGGCGGAGGATATCCCGCAGAAGGTGCACTACACGGGCAACAACGTCAAGTCGATGCACATCTCCGTGGAGGCGTCCCTCAAGAAGCTGCGCACGAGCTACATCGACATCCTCTACGTCCACTGGGTGAGCCCGCTACCAACCCCCATAGCGCGACAAGCTGACCTGTTTCGCCGCAGTGGGACTTCGACACCTCCGTCGAGGAGGTCATGAACGGCCTGCACAACCTCGTCGCCTCGGGCAAGGTCCTCTACCTCGTGAGTGCCGCATCTTTGTCTTCTACCGCGCACGCAAGCAAGAATAGGAATAGACGACTTACCGCGAGACCGTCCCCTGGTCCCATGCAGGGCATCTCCGACACCCCAGCATGGATCGTATCCAAGGCGAACCTGTACGCACGGCTCATGGGCAAGACCCCCTTCGTGATCTACCAGGGCGCGTGGAGCATCCTCCAGCGCGACTTCGAGCGCGACATCCTCCCCATGGCCCGCTCCGAAGGTGCGCATATATTCTCTTCCATCCGGGCGGATAATTGCCGTTGCTCACCTGAAGGTTATTATTAACGACCTGCAGGCCTCGCGCTCGCCCCATGGAACGTCCTCGCAGCCGGCCGCATCCGCACCGACGAAGAGGAAGAGCGGCGCCGCCAAACAGGCGAGAACGGGCGCACGATCTCGCGGCCCGACTGGGAGCGCACGGAGCCTGAGCGCAAGCTCTGCAAGGCGCTCGAGGAGGTGCAGAAGCAGGTGGGCGCGAAGAGCATCCAGGCGGTCGCCATCGCGTACGTCATGCAGAAGGCCCCTTACGTGTTCCCGATCGTGGGGGGACGGAAGAAGGAGCAGCTGGAGGCAAACATCGAGGCGCTGGATGTGGCGCTGAGCGAGGAGCAGATCAAGTTTCTGGAGGGCGTGTTGCCGTTCGACCCGGGGTTCCCGAACGTCATGGTGGTGAGTACGCTGTCTGGTTTGGAGTTGTGTGTTGGAGAAAGGCGGGAGGGGCTGACTGGGGGTTGCAGGGCGATGGCACGGAGCACAACCGGTTGATGGCGTCTGCGGCGCACTTCGTCAAGTGGCCGAGGGTACAAGCCATTCGTCCGTGAGCGTTGTATGGAGGTACGGAGATAAAATTCCCGTGTATCACTATGAGGAATTTGTAGTATGCAGAATAGAAGCCGCAACCTATCATTGTCGACGCGGCGAATGGGGTACGAAGCCGAGTCCTGAGATGCTTACATATCGGAAAAATGCAAGAGACGTAAGATGTTGGAATAGGTCGCGAAAGACTGAAGGATGCCCGTTACCGTCATAGGGGATAGATGGACTATCTAGAGGCTACGCCCACCGAAAGTGCAGAGCCGTACCTATGAGCTCCGTTTCAACGTGAGCCAGCCTAAACAGGATGGGGTGCTCGGTGTACTTACCAAAGCTGATTCGACAAAGAGCCACAAAGGTGGGTTGGTGTTGGGTGTACGTACCGTGACATCGTCCACATAGGCAATTCCAGGTCGTAAAGGACTACGGTGAAACAAGACTGTATAATGTGGGTAGTCGTACAGATATTGATATCATAGTGAGAGGCGTGAAGAACAATAAATGAGTGTTGGCGCGACGACTACGACCAGCATCCGCATCTGTCCATAAGCTAAATATCATATACACACACGCGACAGAGAGCATAGTAAACCAAGGAAGATGCAGGAACACAAATAGGATGACCACGGACGTACGGGTTTGAGCAGGATCGTGGAGGAGGGCAGGAAGGGGGAGATGTGGTAAAAGCGTGAGGAGGCGTGGAGGGTGGAGTTAAATAGTCGTCACGGCATGGTCCCAAATAGCTTACAATAGTGATAGTATACACACGATGCATAGCACATCTAGCGATGGAAGTGATGATGAGTCGATACAAATGCTACAAACTGCATAATCAGAGTCGTTGGGGATTCTGAGAGTCAGGTTCCTGACGGGGCGGTTCGCCTTCCGGGTCAGCCACGTCCCACGGAGCGGGTATTCGCTGGACGTCGGTCAGGTTGTCGTCGCGGCGTGCGTCCTTGAGGCGTTCGCGGTCGGTCATGCCCATGCGGACGCGACACCGGACGAGGCGGAGCTTCGTGCGCTTGATCCCTAAAATTCACACTTTATGAAGCCGTCTCCGCGACCGGTATGAAGGAGGACTACGCACAAGTAGAGATCGTACTCCGATCTTCGTCCAAGAATGGATTATCCGACTGCAGAAGGTCGTCTCGGAGCGCATATAAGCACCAGAGAGATTCTTCATAAAGCTTCTCGCATTCGTCCGGGGCGGTCGCCTGGTCAAGTAGCTCCTTACGCGCAGCAGTTCGACTCTGAAAAGTATCCGTTAGCGTGATTGACAATACGACACATGACAAAAAACTCACAAGGAGTAGAGCACGGTCGTATACTAATTGGTCCAGGAACGTCGGGGGACCAGTGTACTGCGCCGGAAGCCATGTCTTGACCAGAGCCGCACGGTCATGGCACTTGATGAAATGGTCCTTGAACCACGACAATGCTATTGGAAGGCCGACCATTTCAGCGTGTGCATTACCACAAAACAGATATGAAACGAACCTTCATCGAAGCCCTCGCTGACCTCAAGCTCCCCGTCCGGGTCGCGCATCTGGAGGTGCTCGTGGAAGTTGCGCAGCTTGTCGATGCCCTTCTGCGAGAATGACATGAGGAGCATGTACAGCGCGACGCACGTCATCGCGTTGTACTCCGCCTGGATATCCGCGTTCTTCCGCCGCGCGGCCAGGCGGTCCGTCTCGCCCTCCCGCCGCGAGAACTTGTTCGGGTCCGGGAGTGGTTCTGTGAAACCCGACCCCGACGATCATCAGTCAAAATCATCAATGCAAACGGCGATAGGGCGGGACTCACTCTGTGGGAACGCCTTGACGTAGTCGTACATCTCGTCCGCCCAGTGCGTCAGCACCTCCGTCTTCTGGGCGAGCTCCTCAAGGCCGGTCAGCAGCTCGTCCTCCTCCGCATCACGCACGCCTTGTAACTCCAGCCCGAGCCCCTGTCCCCGCGCGCCTCCAAAGCTCTGTATCCGGCGCGGTGACGATGGCGTAAACTCGTTCTGGTACGACGACGGTCGCCGCTTCGACCCTCGCAGGATACCGGTAGCGATACTAAGTGCTCGCGTGAGAGCGTTGCCGTTCGTCCGCCCATTCAAGCTCGACGGTGACGACGATAGTGGGGGTATGTTAACGTTTGGTGGTGGCGGGAACGTGGTGTTCGCGTTGTTACCTGGCGTGGGCAAGTCATATGGAGGAGATTCTGCGCTGGGACTTGCTACGTCCTCGGGTAGTGGTGACGATTTGCGGTCGCGCAACGGTCGTCGCCGAGCAGTGATCTCTATAGGCGAACCATGAGTGAACATATCCCACGAAACTCCCGACCAGACCTACCGTCAACAGCACGGTTGATTTCGACCGCTTGCTTGTCGCCAACCAAGACGTACTCTCGCCGCAGTGCACCGTCTTCCTCAGTTTCGCCAGGGATGAGCGACGTGTCGGGAGATAGCGGCTTCGCCTTCGCAGCAGGGCTGAATTGTGGAGGGTGCACTGGCTGAGGACGTGAAGGACCTGCAGCATTGTCGGCGAATCTGCTACGGCGTTAGAATAGTCCCTTTGACCTGCAGCAGAGTACCAGAGACTTACCCGTCCTGCAGTGCACTCTCGGGTACTCCGTGAGATATCCTCCGTGTGAACTTGATCTTCGCAGGCGGGATCATTGCCTTAGGATCGAGCACCTCTGGAGGAATGTGCTTGTAGTGTTCCGGTATCTTGTCTGGGTCGTCATCCTCGTCGTCCGGCGGTGGTGGCGTCGGCTCGCGTGGTCTAGGAAACTTCGACTTGACCATCGCCGTGCTTGTGAAGAACTCCTCAAAACTCGAACGCTCCACGGGTATGCGCTTCAGCAAACTTCGAATAAGCATCTTGATGTCCGACGGGACGGTCTTGAGTTCCTCGCCCTTGGCTTGCGCGCGCTGGTGCATAGCAGGGTCCTCGTCGGGGAACTTGATCGCCTTTGAGTTGTCGATCTTCTTGAGGAGCTCGATGTGGTTCTGCGCGCGGAAAGGAGGCTTGCCGACAGCCATCTCGTACAGCACGGCACCGACAGACCAGAGGTCGGCTTTCGAGTCATACTTCTGGTAGCTCAGGATCTCTGGTGCCATGTACAGTCTGCAACGGTTGAGAAGGGGTATCGAATAACACTACTGTAATGACACTCACGGTGAACCGCAAAGAGTCTCCGCCATCATGGCCTGAGGAAGAAACCGCGCGAAGCCGAAGTCGGCGACCTTGAGCACAGGGACACCTAATGGATGCCCTCTCGAGTACTCGTCAGGGCCGGCAGGGTTAAGCAGGAGGTTCTGGGGCTTGATGTCGCGATGGATGAGATTCCGTCCCCGAAGGAACTTGAGTGCACGGGCTAACCACACGTTAGAGAATAGGGACATAGACTATAGAATGTACGCACCTAGTTGGCGAAGAAAACTGCGGACAACAATCTCGTCCAAGCCTCCCGACTTCGGATGCGGATAATACGTCGGAGCCGCGCCAGGGGAGGGAATGTATTCCAAGCCTTCCACACGCCCTCGCTTCTTGATGTAGTTGGCGAGATCGCCGCCGGCACAGAACTCCATTATGAGGTATATATTCCGCTCTGCGCGCTGCAGAATCGACCCCCGCATGAGCGGTCTGCTCTGCGTCTTCACATAAGACATAAATAAGGAGAAGGCTCACAATAACATCTAGCAGTCGGGTAATATGGCGGTGGGACAGGCTCTTGAGGATCTCGATCTCGCCTTGGAGGTTATCGAAGAGCTTTGGGCTGAGTCCACTCCTGTTCACAGTCTTGATTGCGACTTGATGGTGTGTTTGCTGTGCGGGTCGTGGGCGGGTGAGGTGGATGCTCGGTGATGGGATGAATCGCAGGGCGCACCTCATGATATCCTCGATAGACTGTCGCGAAGCTGCCCTTTCCCAAGTCACTCACGATCACATACGGCTTCACCTCCAGGTCCTCGACTCGTTGCCTGTCGGGTCGTTCTGATGTAGTTCGTTTAGTCGCCGGAGGAGGTGCGGTACCAGAAGTGGGAGCGGGGGCCGCAGAGGGTGCCATTGTTGAAGGTTGAGAACAGAGACGATCAGCAAACGTCCTGACGAGGATCTCTATACATTAGGCGGACTCTGCGGGGAGAAAGGGGGGGAGGAGGGACGAGGAGGAGGCTAGATAGTTGTAGCTTAGGTCTCGCCGCCGACGACCACACTGAAGTCGATAAACAAGGCAACTCCTTCCGCTTGCATTAGTCTGTTTTGTTACAAATCCCATCACGTAAGCGGGTCCCTTTCAAGCATGTAAGAAATGCGTGCTATTGTGACAACTAGCTGCAGCACTTGAACAAGTTGCGACATGAATATCACTGGAAAGAGAGCACCGACGTCGAGCCTGACAGAACTCCAGGATATCTACAGATCAGCAAACTGTGCTCTATAAGCCCCTAAACCTTGGCACCAGTCTCAAAGCTCCGGTTGGACCAAAATGAAACACCCATTGAGCGAAATGGAGGAAGATGACAGCGAACCAACTCATGAAGGTCGATGTCAAGGCCGACCAGAGCCCGGGTTCACAAGGCATATTGCTGCCTAAGATTACGACCACAACGCCGAAGCGACTCTGACCACATCTCCCAGACCTAGCACGTCGTGCACCCTCACCACGTTCGCCCCCTGCTGCACAGCACAGCTGACCGCTGCAGCCGTCGCAAAATCCCGTTCGTTCGGTTTCGTCTGCCGTCCCTGGTAGTTGCCAAGACCCTTTGCATCCGGCTCCTGCAGCAGCGCACCCAGGAAGGACTTGCGCGACGTTCCGATCAGCAGCGGGTACCCCTCTAACGGGTTTCGAGCGCGTCGTGATGGCGGTAGGTCCTCCGCCTTCACGTTCGCGTTGAGGCGAGAGCGGTAAGGCGAGACGATGCTCGCTGCGTCTCGGAGCAGTTCCAGGTTTCCCTCAACCGTCTTGCTGAACCCGATCCCAGGGTCGACCATGACCAGCCATCGTCGTATCCCTCCAGGGCCTTTGACCGCCCTCTCGACCTTCTCGCCCAGCTCCACCCGCACGCCCTCCAGCACCGCGCCTCTCCCGTCCCCGTCCTTCGCATAGTCGTACGCCGAATAGTCCTTGTTCTCCGATGCCGGCCCGCGCGAGTGCATCATCACGACTGGTACCGCGAGGTCGCGCGCGACCTCGCGCATCTTCGCGAAGTGGGCATTAGACTTCTCCGTTGAGGGGTACTCCATCCCGCCGAACGCGCACACGTCGTTGATGCAGTTCGCCCCCGCATGCACGGCCTCCTCCGCGACCTCCCACCGGAACGTGTCAACGCTGATGAGAGTCTGCGCCGTCTTCTCCCTGGATGACGGCGACTGGCCAGAGGAGGTGCCGTCCTCGCGGATCGCCTGGATGACGGGCACGACACGCGAGAACTCGTCTTCGGGGGAGACATACTCTGCGCCAGGACGCGTAGAGTACCCGCCGATGTCGATGATGTTCGCGCCAGACGCGACAGCGGCCGCCGCGTAGGAGAGTGCGTCGGGGAGGGCGTAGTGGGCGGAGCCGTCGGAGAATGAGTCCGGGGTCGCGTTGAGCGTTGCCATTATATAAGTCTTGCGCGCGGGCGGCTTGCCACTGGACGCGGGAGTGGAGATAGGGTATTTCCAGTACGTCGCCGTTGGTGGAACGCGTGGAAGTTTGCCTGCGGGTGGGGACTGCGAAGCTGAAGGGCTCTCGCCATGGGGAAGAGGATAGCGCGGGAACGGGATGACTTTGTACATGGCTTCTCCACCTGCAGGATGTTGCGTCAAGGCCGACAATAGCGTCCCAACCGTCTTCTGGGTTCCAGGGATGACGTAGTCCGGTATCATACTGGCAGACGCATTGTCAGGAACCTAAATAGTGCGTGATCATAAGAGAACCTACTCAGCCAGTGGTCGCAGGACAAACTCCCGCTCCGAAGCACGGGGATGTGGAATGACGAGTTCGCCCTTCAGGTTGTCCAGATTTGTTCGCGCGCTCTCAGGTCTGGTATCAAAGACCAGATCATCATACGTGACGATGTCGAGGTCGATCACGCGAGGGCCGTTCCGGAATGTCACGGTACGTCCGACGGCCTCTTCGATGCGTTTCAAGTACGACAGCAACTCTCGTGGTTCCAAGTCGGTCTCAATCTAGAGCAGCCTCGAATAATCAGAACACTGGTCGTGAAGCAGTTGAAGAACCCACCATACATGCACAGTTGATGAACTGAGGCTGATCCTCGACGTACATCGGTGCTGTCTCGTACATGAAGCTCGTGTCCATCACTACAATTCGCCGTGCACCTTTCGATTTCTCGCCGTGAGTGGAAGACGTCTCCAGTAACCTGAGAGCGCACTCGATATTCGCGAATCGATCCCCCACGTTCGCCCCAATGGCGATCGCGGCGCGATGCGGTAAGGACTGTGCGGCAGACGGACCAGGCACCGAGCGGGAAGTCGACGGCGGGTCCACGGGCACGCCCTGAACAGCTTGAGAGCTGGTTGCTGCGGAACTCGAAGACGCTATTTGCGGAGACTCCACGCGGAAATCCTTCGCTGTACGGGTGACCTCGACCTCAGCCGAGTCCGCATCGAGGATCGCGCTGGGCTTCGATATACGGATATTGACGACCGCGCTCTCGTCTTCTAGGAAAGAATGGATAACACCTGCAACGTTGGATGCGAGTGCTTCAACAGTGAGGTATCTCGAGTCCTCTACGAACTGTATGCGCAGTTTCATTATCTGTTTATTTGATTCTGAGACGGTACGTACATCGAATATCCGCTGCTCAAGCGTGCGGAAGTCGAGAGGTTGTTGGCGTGCCGGCCTTCTTGTTATTGACCCGTTAACCCGTACACGCTGCTTTCGCTGTCGTTCGTGGGCATGGATGCCGATGATGGCGTACGCAACTATGTCCCGGAAGAAGAACGTTTCCTCCGCCGGCGCCCGGGACCTGCCCAGCTTCGTGACCTCCAGTCCAAAGGCCGCACCGTAAAGGAGTGTCTTCGTCCGTGCGATCCTCACCGTGAAGCTAGGGATCGCCGAGTACTGCGACGCATATACCTGGCATACGCGGTCGACAAACGCCTCGAGGGAGGGAAAGACCTCTGAATCGACGATTGCCTTCATCCCCGATGCGAGGGTGGAGTAGTTGACCGAGTGCGCGAGGTCATCCGTCGCGGTCGCATTCCGCACATCGTGCGCGAAGCTAAAGCTTATAAGAACGGGCTGCGGGGTGGGCATCCCAGACGGCCATCGCGAGCCATCCGAGAAGGAGACGTTTAGAGCGAGCTCGTTGACCCGAACGTAGTCGGAGCGGGTTGTCTGGCGGACGTCTGGGCTGCGATCCTGCTGTGAGTAGTAGATATGACTGGCGGGCTGTATGCCTACCCCATCGTGGAATGAAACTGAGGCAGAGGATGTGAGGGGAAGAATGAGAGCCTGGGTCAACCTGGCTGTATGCGTTCCTCGTGTCTGCCTTGTTCGCGCCCTCTTACTAAATATGGTAATAAGATCGGGAGTAGGCGCGCCCAGCCCACTGGCATAACGCTCTCGAGACTCTTGCTCCCTCTTGCCCCGCGCTCTGTTGACCGACTAACCCCCCGGACTACTTCACATATCTTCCTCTCTGAGACGGCATGGAATACACGTACTCCTTGCAAAAGCTGGCCGCGTACCAGCCACGAAAGACCAAGAAGTCGAAGGAGACATTCGATGCTGGGCTAGCCCTTCTCAATCGCGGCGGGTTCTCAGGCAAGGGCGAGGAAGGTGCGCACCATGCGAATATCATGAATCTAAGTATTATTGATAGGACTCTAGTCTGGGATGGCATAGAGAAGTTGGCGTTGGCCGCCATTGACGAAGGCAACCTTGAAGTCGCTGATGTGCGTGTACCCTGGTGTCTGCAATGCGCTATATATGCGACCTTACACCGCTGGCTAGAGGTGTATTAAACTCCTCCTCGACAAATTCCCTGGCTCTCCGCGTGTAGACGTTCTGGAAGGTATCCGTATGGAAGCCACCGCGGACCCAGAGTTGGTCTTGATATTCTACGACCAACTCCTCGACGCGGACTCCTCCAACGCCGTACGTACCCTCTGCCCTCCATTCATACTCATACATACCCCTCCTTCCGCCCTTCACAGGCAATATGGCGGCGCAAAGCCTCCGTCCTCCGCCGAGCCGGCAAGATCGAGCGCGCAGTCGAAGAGCTCTCCGCGATGCTGGACACCTTCTACACCGAGCCCGACGGCTGGCTCGAGCTCGCGGACATGTACGCGTCCTGCCAGCAGTACACGTACGCCCTCCAGTCGCTCTCGCACGCGCTCCTCCTCTCGCCGCAGAACCCGTCCTACTTCCTACAGTACGCCGAGATCGCGTACCTCGCGGAGGACGTCCCGCTCGCGCTGAAGACATTCCTGCACGTAGTGGACATGACGGACGATGACGACGGGGACCTGGCTCCGAGCGATTCCATATCCACAGGGATAACGCTTCGGGCGTGGTTCGGTGCGAAGCTCGTATGTCGTCCCACTGCACCCTTCTTGGATTGGCGATGCTGACCTGGCGTGTGTAGTGTACCCGAAAGCTGATTTCAGAGCCTCGCTCTTCATCGAATTCTGCCTCTCAGACAGCCGCACCGAATACCTCAAATCTCTCCCTTCTCGACGACCTGGCCACGGAACGGCTTCGGACAGCGTACTTGAACGTCAAAAACGAGTCCCCGCCAGCGGTGGAGGCCGAGTTCATCGCTGCCGTAGCTACTCTTGTAAAGTAGCTTAGACGGCTTGCATTGCATCCGACCATAGAACATATACCCCGGAATATGTAGCATGCGTCTGGACTCTGAGCTTAGTGACACCTGCCCTCTCGTAAAAAACAGATGGCGTGCCGACATCCTTATGGAGGCGGCTGACGTTCGGTTTACCCAAATAGTGGGAGAGCAACGATGGTAGGTGATCCAGGCTGAATAAATAGTGGCGGTGAAAGGAAATCCCTCGTCTAGAAGACAGAATCATGACTCAAAGGACGTGAGGTATCAAAGGTGCTCGTCGATGTTCAGCCTCTAGCTCACACGAGGAAGATTCCCCTAAGTCATAATTGTATACGGAGGGGCATATGCGTGCGGATAGAGTAACATGAAAGCGAGATGCGAGTGATACAGATGCTGCAGCTCCAAACCAACCAACACTCCGAGTCCCAGGCCGCCGCGGGGGGCCGCAGCGGGAGTGCCCAAGCTCCAAGCCCGAGGTGTCCCGCGCGTGCGTGGTCGACGCCTAGTGCGTCTAATGTGGCCCCGGCTGGGAGGCTTTTACTTCTCGGGGTTGGCGTTCCTAGAAAGCGGGAGAGAGTAGGTCAGCGTGGGATGTGAAGGGGCGGGAAGGAGCGTGGGGGACGAGGGAGAATGAGTCAGATAGGAGCGAAAGACAGATGAATGTTTTTCTACATGCGCGGTTCAGTGTGAACTATGCTAGATGATTCGAGTGTCATCTCAAAATTGGAGGATAATCCCCTCACGCTCAGTACAGAATTGCACCGGTCATGGAGAGGGCTAGGGCGATGCAGGAAAGATTGCACGAAGAACTCACATTCGCCGCTTGCCGCCAGGGAGCGTAGTAACGTTAACGAAGCTGCACAGACCGTCAATTCCTCATCCAAACGCTTCGGTTCGCGAAACAAACGCACCGACGGTTGTACACCATCCGCTTCTTAGCACGGCCTTTTGGCGTCTTCTTCTTCTCCTGCTTTTCGACCTTTGGGGTCTGAGACTTGACCTTGCCGGCACGGGCGAGAGAGCCGTGAACTAGAAGATAGACATCGCACGGAGCGCAAAAGCAACGGGTTCGTGAGCAACGGAGGCGAAAGCAAGCGAGAGCGAGGGGCGTCAACCTTTTCCCATGTTGTCTTGCTGTGGGCGATGTGGACGATGTCGGTGAGCAAGGCGATCGGTGGTACTGTACAGGACCAGGTCGGTTTTCGGACTCCGCCTCAACCTTGAGCAGTGGACGCGCAGCTCCAATAAGCGCGCAGTTAGTCACCTTCCCCCGGACCGGAGCTCCGATTTGAACGCCTGCCACTGGCACGGCTGCGGCACCCAAGGGCTTGTCCCGCTTATCCGTCCTTTATGCCAGTACTATTGTGTAGGGTAATACGGGACATGCTGGCGAGAAAATTTATTGTTCAACGGGGATCTCGTTAATCGTGTACTTCGGATCAAGACAGCGCCGCATTCTACTGATATAATTATACATGTTCACAGGAATCCTCATGTTCTCTCTGCCAGGGTGCTCCCTCGAAAAAAAAACGCTCACGGACGAATCGCTTGTGCCCTCGGCCACTTGACGAAGTGAGCGGCGGAGGCCATCATCCGATTGTGCTGCGTGCCATCGCCCTGTAACCCCAATAAGCTCGGAACCCTGTTCTCAAACTCACAGGTTTGAAGAAGACCGGGTGCTCACCACCATGACGTTCGGGAACCCAGGGTCGAACGGCAACACGCCCTCCAAAGACTTGATCTGCTCCTCGCTCAGCGCAACGTCGAGCGCCTCGATGTTCGCCTCTAGCTGCTCCCTCTTCCTGCATCCCACGATCGGGAACACATAAGGCGCCTTCTGCATGACGTATGCGATCGCAACCGCCTGGATGCTCTTCGCGCCCACCTGCTTCTGCACCTCCTCGAGCGCCTTGCAAAGCTTGCGCTCCGGCTCCGTGCGCTCCCAGTCCAGGCCCGAAAGCGTGCACCCTTGCTCACCTGTTTAAGCTGCTCTTCCTCTTCATCGGTGCGGATGCGGCCTCCTGCGAGGACGTTCCACGGGGCGAGCGCAAGGCCTGCCGGTTGTTAGTAATGGTATTCAGGTGAGCCACGGCAATTATTGGCCGATTAGAAGAGAATGTATACGCACCTTCGGAGCGGACCATGGGGAGGATGTCACGCTCGAAGTCGCGCTGGAGGATGCTCCACGAGCCTTGGTAGATCAAGGGGGTCTTGCCCATGAGCCGCGCGTACAGGTTCGCCTTGGGCACGATCCACGCCGGGGTATCGGAGATACCCTGCACGAGGCCGTCTCGTCGTAAGTTCCTTGCCTCAATAACTAAGTTCACACCTTGGCGACTCACAAGGTAGAGGACCTTCCCCGAGGCGACGAGATTGTGCAGGCCGTTCATGACTTCCTCCACGGAGGTGTCGAAATCCCACTGTGGCGGGACCGATCAGGGTATCGCACTGTGGATGGAAGTTGGCGTTTGGAAGCAGGCTTACCCAGTGGACGTAGAGGACGTCGATATAGCTCGTGCGCAGCTTCTTAAGGGACGCCTCGACAGAGATATGCATCGACTTGACGTTGTTCCCGGTGTAGTGCACCTTCTGCGGTATGTCATCTGCCGCTCTCTTGAAGTTTATTGAGTACTGTCCGTGAGAACCGCGGTATCAGCCGCAGCCTCATGAACCCCAAGCGCAGGCGCAGGCACGACTCACCTTGGTCGCGAGGACGATCTGGTCGCGGATCCTCCGCTTCTCCATCCACTCCCCGATGAACTACTCCGACGACTCGTCCTTGTAGCCGTTCGCCGTGTCGATGAAGTTGCCCCCGGCGTCGTAGAAGGCGTCGAGAAGCGCGAAGCTCGACTCTTTGTCCATCGCACCCCATGCCGAGCTTCTCCCACTTGTCCCCGATGCTCATCGCGCCGAGTTGAAGCGGGGAGACATGCACGCCGGCGAGCGGGGAGAGCTGGCGGTAGAGACCGAGCTTGGACGGGGGCGGCGGTGGGGGAACCCAGAGCTTGGACATGGTGTTCGTACAAAATGTGGGGGGTTGGTGTAGGTTACGGTGGGGTGTGGGTTGTGATTGTTAGGCTTGTATCCATTGCTGGCACGGTGGGTGCGCATATATAGTTTTCAAAGTCCTGGGGCTTTAAGTTTGGGAGGTCAGCTGTGCATCAGATCGTGGCGCGTATTGTCGACTGAACTCCCTTACGCGCCATGACTAGGACTAAGGAGAGAGATGTATTGAAGTTGGTATGACAAGTCCGACTCGAATCGACACTTGTCACGGTGCGGTTATCGCGATATGCTGGCGACGAAGCCAGGGGCCCACTTGAATCAATGTTTTCGACATTATGAGCGGACTGAACAATGTTGAATCTTGTATATGAGTGTTGACCATGTCGCGATACCTCGAACGGGCTGGCGGCGAGTGCAAAGGCTGCGGATGGTTGGGATAAACGTTGCCATAAGCGGGGGTATGGATTGGTCAGCGGCTTATGTATGTTGCTTACTGAGCTCCGACAAAGCGTCTAGATCTCAAATTCTCCGTAGATCTCGTTTTCCCGTTGACCACGGCGATTCACTGGCACGCATTTACCCAACATTTACCACCGACTTGCATGTGCCCGCCTATGTCTGGCAGGTCGTCCAAGGCAGGCATTATACCACCTCACAACGACTGAATCGGCTGCCTCTGCGTTGGTGCTACGACACCAGTAGCTGTCAACTTGACGAGCATTCGTTCTCTTGGGGATCCTCCAATTCGACTTCCAGTACCTGCGTCCACGAGGGATGTCAATAAGTAAGTGCTTTTGAAATGTCTCGGGGAGGTACTTTCAGCCGCCAAAGGTCGCTTCGGATGGCCCGGTGTTCCTTAGGAACCCGTAGAGAGGGCTTATGGAGTCCGGGGGTTCCTAGTAGCTGGATTCTCTCGTTCGGGGTCGCTATATGCGCCTTTATTGCTCTCATTCGCACACAATGTGGGCCCCCCACTGCATGTTATCCCAAAGTTTGACCGGAATTGCCGTTGTATGCGAGGATGGCGGGACTATGAACATCCTGGGCATAGCCTTTAGTTTCATCATGCTTCTCCCATTCAAGCATATCGTAAAACTAACTCCGTGCATCTCAGGTACGATGAATACACGTCACCTTGTGTTCTACGCCAACCACATCCTGTGACTCGGTGAACGGTCGCACGTATCGCTCCTCCGTTATCTGGGAAGACATCTGATCGGCAACGGTCTGCTCGGTTTCTGTATCGTGCATCATGTTTCCCTTGCATGCTGTCATGTTGGACTGATGCTCACAACTCACTTGACGATAAAAAGACATTGCGAAGCTATTGTGAACGCCACACACAGGGTACCTAGCGGGTGGGACTTCAGAATACAAGGAGACGGAGGCAGAGAAGGGAGGAGGTTAGCGGTAGCACTTGCCGTAGGATTGACGGCCTAACATCTCCTTTTACGATATCAGATCGACTCACAGCCCATATGCCCTCGATCGCGGGGTTGTCGGATTCGCCTCCAGGCTCGATGACTGTTGGTTGACATTAGAAGGGCGCGATCAGCAGTTGTTCCACGAAGCTGCGAGTCCCTGCTGCCAAACACGCTCTGGAGTGCTGATGAACGCTTCGACAGCATCATTTATCCCAAGGCCGTGTGGGATTATCGTCGTCTGGTCTCTTGACGGAGCCCAAAGTTCCATTGCTTCAGTCAGGTGAAGGCAAACTTCAATTTGAGATAGTTGTCCACGTCGCGAATCTCCGCTGATGGATTATAGGTCATCGGTGTACACCATGGCCATACTCAAGCCTGAATGAAGTGTCGGTGGGGGGGAGGCGGTGGCGTGTGGATCGTCTTCTGAGCTCATGTTTGCTGCTCCCTCAGCCTCTGTCTTAACTTTCTGACGAGAAGCAGGACATTGAATAGGACTGCACTACCACCCAGACCCCGAGGGCATGCTTGGTAGGTAGTCCGAGTCTCCTAGTCTAACTGTCAAATGTAGATTGGAGCCGCTGACAAACTTCCGAGTATCAACCACCTGCAGTGGCTTCTTAGGTCAATATCTCTGCCAAACACTTGCGATATCCGGTCACTTATACCGCCTCATTCTCATAATGCCGTAGTCTGTCGGTTCCCCTCCCCGGTCCTCGACGCGCAACGTGCAATTCTGAGCGATACCGCGCAAGTTCCCTCCCTCGGTTCCCAGGTTACAGCGCAATGTTTATCCTTCGTACACAGTCCTTCCTCTTCACCCTGGTTCTATTAGTCCCCCTAATATCTGCTGCCGTTTCGGTTAGCCGAGCTCAGATCGTCGACTACATCCCACAGACCACAAGGTTCCCCTCTCAAGTTCTGGTCGACGATGTCGTGTATACGACGAACGGCCACTCAGCTGCAGACCCACTTCCCTTCTTTTCGTCACCTACGCCTACAACAGAAAGCGCTCTTATCGGGAATCAAATGCTTGCGGCAGTCAGGATTGACGTGAGCGGACGGGATGATATCGCGTTCCCCACCTCCAGCGAAGCTCCAATGCCGCTCTCCAGTCTTCAATCCTCCACGGTCGAGCCTCTACCATCCACTCTGCTTCTGTCCTCCACAACATCTGTCCCCGCGTCCTCGGAGTCCTCAACAAATTCTTCGCGCGACAGCACCGTTCCACTGAGTGCGGTCATCGGGGGTGCTGTAGGTGGTAGCGTCGTGCTTGTCGCCTTCATCGCCTTCATCTTCGTCACCCGCCGTCAACGCAGCCCTCGAATAGAACCGTATACATTACAACCCGATGTCGAGCGCCCCGAACCGAGAGCGCGCCATGGACGCCAAATGAGCCAACACACGTCTCCGTCCAGCGTCCCCATTATCCGCCCTCCGGTTCGCAAGCAGGGCAATCCCGCGGTCGTATCCCCCCAACCTCTCCTTCCGCCTGGGACAAAACCTCACTCATTATACGACCACAAAGTCACCGTCTCTACAACGTCCCTTCATAGCGCACACACAACCGTCTCAGAACCACCGCTCAGACGCACTTACTCGCAACATCACGACGCCTCGAGCATCATAAGCCGCGCATCCTCCGACTACCGCAGACACCGGCCCCTCCCGCGTCCCCCAACAGACAAGCCCCCTCCCGTGCCCGCCCTGCCCCGCGACGTCAGACTTCCTCACCCTCGTCCCAACGTCGACAGCGTGGCGATAGCCGCACAGCCCACCGCCGCCGTCCCCGACCATTCCCTCGCCTCGAGCGCGCCCCTCTGCAGTAACCTCAGCCCGACCAGCCCGATCGACATCGACGTCGGGGACTACACAAACCCAGGCCCGTCCCCGCTCGCCCTGTCCCCCGCGCGGCGGGACTCGCAGATCCTCGAGCCCTCCCCCTCGCCCGCGCGCAGCCCCCGCCGCCTCCCCGCGCCGCCCGCTTCTCTTTCCGTTTCGGTCCCTCCGCCCCTGCAGAACCTCAGCCCCCAAACCCCAAACGTCCCGACGAGTGCCGCGCCGACGCCCACGGTGGAGTCGGGGGCGAGCGTGAACTTCCTGCACTTCGACGCGGACGGGCGGCCGGATAGCCCGAGCGTGGCGAAGATGTACGCGGAGCTGCTGGAGCTGCAGAGGCAGGTCGCGCGGCTGCGCGAGGATTTCCCTGCGAGGACGTTTGGGGAGGCGCCTCCAGAGTATGCAGAGAGTGTGGTGGGGAGCGTCGTTGGGAGCGTTTGTGCGTGAGTGGCTCGCGGGGTTCGATCAGTGGAGGGGGTCGATTGGATTGAAGAGGGAAGGGTTGGGTTGCAGGTGCTATGTGATTAGATGGTGTGATGTGGGGCTAAAAGCTCGTTGGGCTTGGACTTCGGATGGACGGACTTGGGACGGACGGACGGAATACTACTTTCCAGAGCTTAGTGCTTGCACCGTTATCACTTGTAAGAGTAAGTTATCACTTGCAACACCTGTAAATACATCTTTAGTTACTTCACTGAATAGATTACATTAAAGAGCTTGGTACCGACGCATTCCTTGTCAATGCCAACGACCGGTATGAGACACAGCTTGTCGAGAATGTCGGGTGGGATGAGTCGTGGCGGTCAAAGGTCTGAAGGAAGGTAAGGGACAGAGCCCTGATGGAGAGGTCCGCGATCCGCGCATCGTCCGGGCGAGCCCGCAAGGTCCTGAGGACATCCAAGTTATATCGGAAGAGATTCAAGGCGAGTCCTTCATCGGCATTAATGAGCGTTTTCACGAATACCTCCACCATACCAGCCCCTGGTGGAGTGGCGAGAAGCGGGCTATCCTTCGAAACGAAGCCTTGTAGGGGTGACAGCAACCCATGAACGTCGGTGGCTGGGACGGCATGTATGCATTCCGAACATCACCTGTGGGAATCAGCTGGCTCCGTAGAGTCGAAATGACGCACACTAGTGCAGCATCCGCCAGAATGTTCTGCGCCAGAGCAGTAGCGTAGCTTCCGTCGTCCGTCCAGGCGTTGGTTGATCTGGTCAAAGTCAGCGTGGGCCTTCTAAGCCCGGCGGGGGTAGTAATGTCTTGGAAGAGAAGTGAATGGATATCTATCATCTCGAGAGTGCAGCGAGCTTACCTGGGATTTCGAGGTGCTGCTGAAGACGATCCGGCGGGACGTTAAGTCTGGATTCCTCGCCCAGGTCAGCCCACACAGAAGGCGGAATGGCGGTAGGAGGCATCCCTGACGCGCTGTTGGATGAGTGGGTGGTTCGACGATACCAGATAATAAAGTTAAAGGCGAGAAGACGGACGTTGAGATGGAAGACGGACGTTGAGATGGAAGACGGACGTTGAGATGGAAGACGGACGTTGAGATGGAAGAAGAGTGCTAAACCATGCATTGTGAGGGGGGCGCGGAAAGTGGCTAACGTTAAAATGCCGCCTCAGTCCCAAGGGCAACGGACAAAATACAGATCGGCGGGACATTGAACTGTACGGCAAGCGGGGTCCGTTCCACACACCTGAATTTCTAAGATTGAAGAAGGCGAAGCTCTCCGCGATTCAGTCCGAACTATGAGTGACTGAAGTTCTGTAGGAGTACTGCTTTTGACATTGGATTGCGACTTGAAATCCACTGACACTGATAGTTCCAGCTGAGCACGTCTATGATACGACTCAAACCAGGACTACGTCGACGCCGACGACCGGCAAGACGCCTTGTGCCGCGGCCAATCAGCCCTCTGGCACGTCGTACTGCAATAACTTGGCAAGCACGTCGCCTATCAGCACTGCGAAGCCATATCGAGGTCCATCTGTATACAAAAGACAGAACACTCACTATGCTTCCCCACAACGCGAACATCTCTTCACAGAGACCGTCGAGTTCTTGCACCACGCGCACTGGTCTAACCGCGCTTTGTTCGCGGTGACGCTGGTGAACGAAAAATCTGGCGGGGGAGCATTGATGAGTTTCGATACGTCGTCGTCTAGTATAGGGAAGGCCAGTCAGTATTACGACACACACGGAGTCACAGAAGCAGCAATTTCCAAGGCATGCGACATACCCATCGTCCGGAGACGTGATATGAGACCATCCCATTGCCGAGTGGAACCGCTCCGGTATTGCTCGAACAACCATTCTTGGGTAAGCTGGATGTCGGTCTTCGCTGGAGACTGATCACGGTGCAAGGCCTCCGCGAACCTCTCCGCCGTCCGAATCGTTTCGAGGAGAGGCTGACGAAGCCGTTCTTTAGAAACGAGGGCTCGTCGGGCAACAAACAAATCATGACACGTACCTCGTACTGAGACAGGTCATCCCGCAGTCGCGGTCCGTCCGCAACGAGCTTGAGAACGACATACCAGCTCAGAACCGCGGCGCGCTGGCGCGCGTCCGGAGGGGAGATCTGGAGATACACGTTCGCCGCGTCAATCGCCAGTCTGAAGTGTTTCGCCGCCAGCTGTGCTGGTTCCGATGAAACGTCGACGAGCCCATGCATGGTGTAGAACGCGTTATCTGCAGCGGTTCTGACGGCCTGGGCGAAGAGCTGGCGCTGCGGGAGGGCTGCTTGGCCATCGCACGCAGCGGCGTCCGCCAACGCGCGAAGCCGGAGTATCATGTCGGCTGGAGAGAGAGAAAAAGACATGGCATAAGCATAATGCGCATATGCGAGGCTGGGGTTGCGCCGCATGGCGTGCTGCGCGTGAAGATAGATCTGCTTGGGGTCGGCGCGCTTTGCGAGCAGGTAGTGGAGCCTTAGCACGTCAGCTGCATCCAGCTCAGCAGAGCCCTCCTTCTCTGCGAGCGCCGTAGCACATAAGGGCAAGACATCGAGCTGCTTCAGTATGCTACCGTCAGAGGCCCGCCGGTGTGAGACGTCGAGGTCGGCATCGGGGTTGGTGGCAAATTCCGAGAGCTGCACGAGCGAGGCGAGGCGCAATCCCAGTGCACATAAATCGTCGTCCCGGTAGAACTGGGAAAACGCGCTTGTAGCGTCGGAGCTGCATTTGAAGTCGACGACAGACTCGCAGCTGTCGACGCCATAGCCAACCAGTAGGGACCGCAGGTCTTGGGGAAGAATGGAGAGGAAGTCATCTTGGCTAGCGCCTCCACGTCCTGCCCGCTCCAGCGAGCGGGTCACAATGAGCTGGACGTTCTCGTCTGGGCCCAACACCGGCTGTCCGAAACGTGCGAGTTGTCGGACTGCCATTACGGCATTGCAGCGCCTCCGGAGGTGATGGCCGCGTGAAAGGGCGGCATAGTAGGCGAGAAGGGAGGGGAGGTCTTTGAGCCGGCAACGTTCAGGACAGAGGGGCGGCACCCTGGCAAGGATGATCATCGCCACATAAAGTGCGTCTTTGGGGAGGAGATCCGGCGACCCGCGGAGCGTATCGAGGAGTGCTGAGAGGGCGGGGACGAGGCTAGGGTCATCGAAAACGTCGGGATGCGATGCACTATGGCGGAGAATCGTGTGGAGGAGGCCATGGGCTAGAGTCCTAATGCAGCAGTCCACAACCTTGACGTTTTTCGGATGCTCTCGCATGATCTTGACGATGTCCACGTTGTGTTGGAA
This sequence comes from Ganoderma multipileum BCRC 37180, assembly GCA_000338015.2. Lineage (NCBI taxonomy): Eukaryota > Fungi > Basidiomycota > Agaricomycetes > Polyporales > Polyporaceae > Ganoderma > Ganoderma multipileum. The sequence continues at coordinate 6,326 of BACB01005691.1, read as the reverse complement.
GATCTCCAGGGCGAATTCTTCGGTACTGGCGCCATCGGCATGCCATATAAACCTCTTCATCAGCTCCTCCGCTATATCACCCGCTGAGGGCAAGGCAAGCAGCGGTATAATTTTCCCGATCAGGCCTACGAGGAATAGGCAGCAATATACACAGTGAGCCACTTGGATTCGAACAGATAGACAACCAGAACGTCACCTGCACGAAGCAGCTGCTCCCGCAAAACCGCATCTGCGGCCATCTTGCTCCAAATGACGCATACAAGCGCAGTGCCGCCAGTATCCTTCTCCCGGAGGGCAGTGACATAGCACTGATCGAGCCGTTTGTTATACTTGTCGAAGTCGGTATGAATCTTCTTCAAGCCAGAGCGGGAGCAGATATCTGGCGGATTCATTTGGGGCATCAATGAACTTCGGTACCACCCTGAGAGTATGCTGTGGCACTTACCTGGAATCTGGAGGTGCTTCCGAAGCCGTTCTGCTGGTACGTCGACACCTGTGCTCCACTCGTCTAGACCAGCCCACACAGAGGGTGGAATATTTGTATCTATGCCTGGCGCTGAGCTGCAAGAGGGTGTGCTTCGACGACGGGTCATAATGTAAGTGGAGTAGGGAGTGGGAAGAGGGAGAGTAGCAAACCACTGCTTCAGGGGGAGGCCAGCGACCCAAAGCGACCCGGCAAATGCCGCGAGAAGATGAACAGCAAGCGGAGCTTACCCACAAAGCTTTCGGAGTTTCAATGTAGATAAGTCACTTCTTGTGAACCCAAGCGGAGACAGAATGCAATGGTTCATCTTGAACTCATCATGGGCCGCATGAATACAACACCGACACCTATATATCCAAGCACAAAGTTAGTCTGTGAGATAGGTTGTCTCCATCTTGCTCCTTCAAAGCGCCGCCTTCATCGTCGAATGCGCGTTCGCACCGTCGAGGACGATGTGCGAGCCAGATACCAACGCTGCCGCTGGGCTCGCGAGGAACAGTGCTGTTCAAGCAAGGCATGCCGTGAGCTTTCGTGTGAATGCACGAGAAATCTGCAGCTGGATAACACCCACCTACTCCAGCCATGTCCCTCGGGTGGCCGATGCGACCTGAGAAATCCGGTTAGTCAGAATCTGTTGCGAAGATTCGGCGGGCTATGTGGGCGTACCGAAGGGGGTCCCTGCGGCAAGACCCTCCTCTCCATGCTGCTTGAGGCCAAACGCAGTCATCTTGGATGGGAAAACGCTGTGAACGGCGGAATATGACGATCAGAACCAACGACCGCCGGTGCTGCACGCGACTCACCCGGGGCAGATGGTGTTGACGGTGATGAACTTGTTCGCGAGAGTCGTCGCCAACAGGATCGTGAGATGGTTGAGAGCAGCCTTGCTGGCACCATCTGTGGGGGCGCGCATACATACGACCAATCAGCGTGGCTCATGTCTCGATAGAGCGGATATAGGTGGCTTGTGCCTTACAGCTCCAGGTTCCCGTGCCCTCGGCGGCGACTCGCGCACCCTCGACGACGGTGATAAAACTCGCGACGGACGAGATGTTGATGACGCGGCCGGGGTCAAAGGAGGTCGCGTCCTTGGCGAGGAGAGGCGTGAGACTAAGTGCGGCAACGCGTCAGCAACAAGTGAGGATTGTAAAGGTGTATATCGTAGGTAGCTACGCACGCCGACGTCACTGGCAACGAGAGATATTTAGATCAGTACAGCGGAAGGCTCAGCATGATAATGGGATGCAAGTTACTGTAGAATGCGCTCTTGACGTTGAGGGCCATGACCTTATCCCATCCTTGCTCTGGGAAGCTCCAATGTCATCCCTTTGTCAACAAGGCTTCATGGAACGAGAGCAAGAGAATACGGACTCGTTGAACGGAGCACCCCAAGACGTGCCCGAGTTATTGACGAGGACGTGCACCTTGGACTCGCGCTCCTTGATGGCATTTGCGAGGGCGTCGCAGCCAGCCTTGGTCTATGATCAATGCCTATGTGTAAGTAGCGGCCGCAGAGGAAACGTGGGCGAGTTGAGGGCGCGCTCACGCTGATATCGGCCACGATGTAATGGCAGCTCCCGGGCCCCTTCTTGTGGAGAATATCGCATGCCTGTGAAGATATAGAGAGATAACCGTTTACCGCATGATTCATGGCAAGTACCATTATCGCCCTCACCTCCTTGAGCTGCTGCTCCTTCCGCGACGCGATATAAACCTTGGCGCCGTTTTGGACGTAAGCTGTGGCGATCATGCTCCCGATTCCGGAGCCCCCGCCCGTTACGATGGCTGCAAATACATCCGTTACCGTTTCGCGTTTGCAGGTCGTGGAGGAAGGTCTCGAACGCACCGACTTTACCCCTGATGCCGAACAGCGCCGAGGTCGAGAAGTCTGTGACAGCAGTCAGTTTGATCAGATGACTGGCGTTTTGAGGTTTCGTCGCACTCAAGAGGTCCTCTTGTGACATTATCGAGCCCTGCGTCTGTTTCGTGGTGGTCGAAGGTTGATCGAAGGGTGGAAGATGTCCTGCAGAACGGACGGCTTACCCCAGCCTCTTGGACTTCAACGTCAACTTCAAGTTCAAGCTGAGAAATCCTTCGGTTCGGTTGCCGCAATTACCGGAATGACGCCTATCGCTTATTATCCGGCAAAGCCCGGCCGTCCTCCGTCGGCGCGGCGGCTACGATTTGGCTACGACACACGCTCAGCTTTCCGGTGCTTACTGCAATACCACTGGCTTCCTCTTGTCTGGGTCCCTGACATCCTTTTTCGTACTTGGCAGAGGTCACTCGAAGTCGTAGGTCTCACCTGAACGTCGATTCATCGCTGGTTGCAATTGATCCTGATTACAGGCGATAGTTCTTCCAGATTTGGCCTTGCCAACGGCGATTGTGGTGAGTAAGTACCCCTGAACCCAATATATGCTGCATGATGCTGTTGTTGCTGTGGTAAACCAACTGCAGGCCTTCATATATGCTTAGGGATATCCATATCCATTTCAGAAGATCGAACTCTCAAGAATACGCTCGTCTAGTCATCCTTAGGTTAGTTGCGCGGGCACTGCTAGCGCTTTTCACAGAGGGTCCAGAACTTGACTCGAAACGCAGCCCAGCTTTAACACTCTGTGCACTGCTTACCGATGAGATGCGCTGATGAAGCGGGAGCAAGATCGCAGCATGAACCTTGTAAGTGCCTACTTACCTAAAATCTACCCATCGTTCCGTTTGCGCTTCCGCACTCTTATTGCATCACGCAAATACGTAGCCATGGTGGAGGCCTCCCAAACCTCTGGCAGCTCTTTCATGCTCAAGAGTCAGGAGGGCTACCGTAGTCGTTGCGTCTCCATGGCAACGAAGTTGCATGGAGTGCTGTTAGCTGCTGTGCCTAATGCAGGGGGTGGCCCCAAGGATCTGATGTCGAACCTCATCCATGTGGCACAGCTTTTACAGCCCTTCCAGACTAGCCACTGAGGTTTGATGGTAGATCCAGGATCCACAAGCACTCTTTGTGAGTTTCAGCTGGTGTGAGTAATTCTCAGCGAAAGTTTCTGCCGTACGTACGAACTGTGCATAAAGGCGCTTCTCCATGTACGATCCTTTATGCTGGCACGAACGATGTCCCATAACACCTACCAAAGCCCTTGGGCCATTTGTTTCGAGCCAACCAGCCGAGTGTGACCGTATCGTGGCAAACAACTTCATCTGATCTCAGTCCTTACCCAGATTGCCATTTGATTATCATGGCCATGCGAGGGCCAAGAAAGCAAGGACCCAAGAAAGAGGCCGTACGAGACCTCATCCTGACCGGAAACTTTGATCGCACGTATCTGCACAGTAAATCGACGATGCTCCACAGGGTAAGACCAGGGTTATCATGTGGTGGTCTAGGTTTGACGACCATACCTGTGATACGCAGTGTCTGGTCCGGGTGGCTTGCCCGGTTCTCTCCCTCGCCGGCGGTGTTCCGCCACCACGACGCGCACATGTAACAGCTTGGCAACTTTTCTTCCGGCTCTACTCGGCATTCATGCCTGTTGTCTGTAAGCAAGCGACGTCATATCATAAGTACCGTAATAGTCATCCTCGAATATCCTTACTTACTTTTTACTTATCAGGATTAGAGCTGCCTGGGCGGATGTCATGCGGTGGCAGCGCTCCAATCCAGTCCAATCCCGACTACGGACACCCGCGTGCACTGATGCGAAGTCCGCGTCCTCAGCCGGGTCCCTCTGTGGCTCTGCAGCTTTGTGTCCGATGCTGATCGTCATTAGGCGAGAGCCGAAGCAGGACCGTGAGGCGTTTATAAAGGTGATCAGATTTGGGTCGGCCTCCTCATTCACTTTCGCCTTCACTTCAATCTTCCTACTTTCTTTGAGTCTTTTCGTGCTCCACTTTTCTGCTTTCCACTTTCAATCAGTCTTCAGTTCAGACCATTTTCAAGATGAAGACCTTTGCCTACGCGACTGTCGCCTTTGCGCTGGCCACTTCTGTGACTGCTCGCACCTTCAAGGTTGTCAACAAGTGCCACTACACCATCTGGCCTGCTGTACGTCCCGCTATCCAGTTCCCATTTACCCTATATGCAGATTGTTGATACCTTCCGCAACAGCTGTTCACTGACCTGAACGTCGCGAAAGCTGTCCCGAACCACCCCACCGGATGGGAGCAGAAGGCCGGCAAGACCGTCACCTTCTCCGTCCCCGACAACTGGAAGGCCGGCCGCATCTGGGGTCGCCGCCAATGTGACTTCAAGAAGAACAACGGCCCCAACGCCTGTCTCGATGGTGGCTGCAACGGCGGTCTCCTGTGTGACAAGCACACCGGTACGGGTGTCCCTCCCGCGACCGTCGCGGAGTTCACGTTCCAGGGCGACGGCAACCAGGACTGGTACGATGGTGAGTCTACGTTCGACCCCTTCCCCCCCGCCTAAGCGCGCACCAACCACGACCATGACTGTGATGCTCACCCAACACCCCTAGTCTCGCTTGTCGATGGCTTCAACATCCCGATGCGCGTAGACAACAACAAGGGCTGCCACGTCGCGGACTGCTCCGTTGACCTGAACCCCAAGTGTCCCGCCGCGCTCCGCGGGCCGAAGGACAAGTCCGGCAAGGTCGCGGGTTGCAAGTCCGCGTGCGTTGCCGGCCTCGGCGACAAGACCAACAACCCGAACTGCTGCACGGGTTCGCACAACACCGCCAAGACGTGCCCTCCATCTGGCGTCGCGTACTACTCTTACTTCAGTGCGTCCCCTCTCCTTCTCTCGATTCCTTGCGCGGTGTGCTGACGACGGGTGTTGCGTTCACAGAGAAGAGCTGCAAGAACTCGTACGCGTACGCGTACGACGAGTCGTCCAAGACCGCCCTCTTCACGTGCCCTTCGAGCAAGAAGGCCGACTACACCATCACCTTCTGCCCGTGAGGCACAAGCTGAGGCCATGGCCCTAACTTGCAGTTACCCGCAGTGTCGCGTACGCGCCGCCTCCACCGCGCCCTCGCTCCGCCGTCACCGTGTGCCCTCCGGAAGGGTGATGCGGTCGGCGATTGGGGTGTGCCGTGTAGGGTCGCGGCAACGGCCCCGGTTTTTAGTTGACCTTTGTATCCGGTCGCCGTGTTTGTCGCGCATCACACCCTTTATACCCTATAATTATACCTTTTGTTCGACCTCGCATCCATTCAGGTGTGTGTCGGCGATGTTTAAATGGTGTGTAAGGCGGCTCGGAGTCTATTCGACATGAGACCCGCGCGATAAAGATTTCTTTGATTATATGCTTGAGACCGAGAGTCTCGCACGGCAGATTACTTGTCCCAGACGGGCATTGTCGACATTGTTAATATGCTATCGCCTCGTGAAGGGAACCTTGGGCCTCCATGCGTGTATGTTTCAAATCGCGAAGGAGTTCGTTGCCACGTGGATGGAAGCTTAAGTGCGAGAGTAATAAATAACTGAACGCTGAAACGCCGTGACCCCATCCAGGACCATCCTTCCTCGCTGTCGCACCTCAGAACCGTCAGACAACAACAGGCCGTCTGAGCACTAAGAACAGAGGTTGAAGAGAGGAAGAACAAGGACGTCAAATCGCAGGAGGGCATGATGCGGCAGCGCTTGACCTGCGGATGGCACTGCCTTCCCCGTTTGCATGCAACCTGTACATGCGCGGTTCTAGTCCTCGGCCTCGTCAGCACAGGTCAAACCCGAGGTATGTGCGCATGAATCATCATCGTCGTCTCACCAAGGACTGTACGCGAGCGTGATGCGGGGGCCGAGAATTGCCAAATTGACAATCATCGGGATTCGGGACCCACGGCTACGTTGACCGGCTGGGTTCCAAGCGACGTATATATGC